>JBBYHO010042032.1:0-10494 GCA_038382025.1 Adansonia gregorii
AATTCATTCTCCCTATTGAGATAAATGAATTGATGCTTTGGTTTCATAAGAAAAACTTCACTTCCCTCCATTTTTCAAAACTAATATTCATATGCCAATTGGGATAAAATTGGATTCATGGAATAATCTCTTTTCTTTTCAAGATTGGGCACCATAAACACATTCTCCTCGCAGGGATAAATGATATTGATGCTTTAGTTTCATAAGAAAAACTTTTTTCTGCCATTTTTAGAATTAAAGTTTGTCCTTTAATTAGGATAAATGTGGATTCACATAATAAACTTCTTTCATTTAATGATTTGGCACCACAAATTTATCCTCTTCTTTGGGATAAATGAATTGATGCTTTGGTTTCATAAGAAAAATTTTACTTCCCACCATTTTTTAGAATCAAAGTTCGTCTGTCAATTAGGATGAACATTGATTGACGTAATAGTCTCCTTTATTTTCATGATTGGGCACCATAAACACATTCTTGTCATTGGGAGAAATGATATTGATGCTTTGGTTTCATAAGAAAACTTCTCTTTCTACCATTTATGGAATTAATGTGCATTGTCAATTTGGATAAACATGGATTCACATAATAATCTCCTTTCTTTTCATGATTGGACACTATTAACACATTCTTCTAATTGGGAAAAAAAATATTGAAGCTTTCATTTCATAAGAAAAAACATCTCTTTCTACCATTTTTAGAATTAAAGTTCATCTTTCAATTGGGATAAACAAGGATTCACATAATAATCTCTATTTATTTAATAACTGGGCACCACAAATTCATTCTCCTCATTGTGAGAAATTAATTGATGCTTTGGTTCTATAAGAAAAGCTTCACTCCACTTTCTAGAATCAAAGTTTGCCTGTCAATTGGGATAAACAAGGATTCACGCAATAAGCTCCTTCGTTTTCATGATTAGGAACCATAAACACATTATTCTTATTGAGATAAATGATATTAATGCTCTGGTTTCATAAAAAAAACTTCACTTCTCACCATTTATTAGAATCAAAGTTGATCTATCAATTAGGATAAACACAGATTCATATAATAAACTCCTTTGTTTTCACGATTAGGAATCATAAAGACATTCTTTTCATTGGGATAAATGATATTGATGTTTTGGTTTCATAAGAAAAACTTCTCTTTCTACCATTTTTAGAATTAATGTTCGTTCATCGATTTGGATAGTCGTGGATTCATGAAATAATCTCCTTTCTTTTCAAGATTGGGCAACATAAACACATTCTCCTCATTAGGATAAAAAATATTAATACTTTGGTTCCTACCATTTTTAGAATTAAAGTTCCACTTTCAATTAGGATAAATACGAATTCACATAATAAACTCTTTTCTTTTAATGAATGGGCAACATAAAATCATCCTTCTTATTAGGATAAATGAATTGATGATTTGGTTTCATAAGAAAAACTTTACCTCCAACAATTTTTTAAAATCAAAGCTCATATGCCAATTGGATAAACACTGATTCACATAATAGTCTCCTTTCTTCATGATTGGACATCATAAACACATTCTCCTCATTGACATAAATGATATTGATGCTTTGGTTTCATAAGAAAAACTATTTTTTCTGCATTTTCAGAATTAAAGTTCATTTTTTAATTGGGATAACGTGGATTCACATAATAATATCCTTACTTTTAATGATTAAGCATTACAAATTCATTCTCCCCATTAAGATATATGAATTGATCTCTTGGTTTAATAAGAAAAACTTCACTTCTCTATATTTTTTAGAATCAAAGTTCATCTATTAATTTGGATGAATGTGGATTCACGTAATAATCTCCTTTCATTTCCTGATAGGGTACCATAAACATATTCTCCTCATTGGGATAAATGATATTGATGCTTTGGTTTCGTTAGAAAAACTTCTCTTTCTACCATTTTTGGAATTAATGTTTGTCTATCGATTTGGATAAACATAGATTCATATAATAATCTCCTTTCTTTTCATGATTAGGCACCATAAACGCGTTCTCTTCATTGGGATAAATGATATTGATGCTTTGGTTTCATAAGAAAAACTTTTCTTTTCAGCATTTTTGGAATTAATGTTTGATCATCAATTTGGACAAACATGGATTCACATAATAATCTCTGATCTTTTCATGATTAGGCATCATAAACACATTCTCCTTATTAGGATAAAAGCTATTAAAGCTTTGGTTTCAAAAGAAAAACATCTCTTTCTACCATTTTTAGAATTAAAGTTTATTTTAAATTAGGATAAACATGGATTCCCATAATAATATCCTTTCTTTTAATCATTAGGCAACATAAATTCATTGTCCTTATTGGGATAAATGAATTGACACTTTGGTTTCATAAGAAAAACGTCACTTTCCATCATTTTTATAATCAAAGTTCATCTGTTAATTGGGAAAAACATGGATTCACTTAACGATCTCCTTTCTTTTCATGATTTGGTGCCATAACTCGTTCTCCTCATTACGATAATTGATATTGTTGCTTTGGTTTCTTAAGAAAAACTTATCCTTCTAGCATTTTTAGAATTAATGTCCATTCATCGATTTGGACAAACACGAATTCATATAATAATCTTATTTCTTTTCATGATTGGGCTCATAAACATATTCTCCTCATTGGGATAAACAATATTGAAGCCTTGATTTCATAAGAAAAACATCTATTTCTACCATTTATAGCGTTAAAGTTCATTTTGAAAGTGGGATAAACATGAATTCAAATAATAATCTCCTTTCTTTTCATGATTAGGCACCAAAAATTCATTCTCCTCACTGGGATAAAAGAATTGATCTTTGGCTTCATAAGAAAAACTTCACTTCCCACCACTTTTTTAGAATTAAATCCATCTATTAATTATGATAAACAGAGATTCACATAAGAATCTTCTTTGTTTTTATGATTAAGAACCATGAACACATTCTCCTAATTAAGAGAAATGATGTTGATGCTTTGTTCTCATACGAAAAACTTCTCCTTCTACCATTTTTAAACTAAAATTGATCTTTTAATTGGGATAAATATGGCTTCACATAATAATCTCGTTACTTTTAATGATTAGGCAACACATATTCACTCTCCTCATCGAGATAAATGAATTAATGCTTTGGTTTCATAAGAAAAACTTCACTTCCTTCCATTTTTTAAAACCAAAGTTCATATGTCAATTCGGATAAAATTGTATTCACGAAATAATCTCTTTTCTTTTCAGGATTGGGCATCATAAACACATTTTCCTCACTTGGATAGATAATATCAATGCTTTGGTTACATAAGAAAAACTTTTTTCTGTCATTTTTAGAATTAAAGTTTATCTTTTAATTAGGATAAATGCGGATTCACATAATAAACTCTTTTCTTTTAATGATTGGGCACTGCAAATTCATCCTTCTCATTGGAAAAAATGAATTAATGCTTTAGTTTCATAAGAAAACTTTTCTTCCCGCCATTTTTTACAGTCAAAGTTCAACTGGCAAATAGGATAAATATTGAATGACATAATAGTCTCCTTTGTCTTCATGATTAGGCACCATAAATACATTCTCCTTATTAGGATAAATGATATTGATGCTTTGGTTTCATAAGAAAAACTTTTGTTTCTACCATTTCTAGAATAAACATGCATTCATCGATTTGGACAAACACAAATTCACATAATAATCTCTTTTCCTTTCATGATGGCACTATTAACACATTCACCTTATTGGGATAAAAGATATCGAAGCTTTCATTTCATAAGAAAAACATCTCTTTCTACCATTTTTAGAATTAAAGTTCGATTTTCAATTAGGATAAACATGGATTCATATAATAATCTCCACTCATTTAACAATTAGGCACCATAAATTCATTCTCCTCATTGTGAGAAATGTATTGACGCTTCGGTTTTATAAGAAAAACTTAACTTCCCTCCATTTTCTAGAAACAAAGTTTGTCTACCAATTCGGATAAACACGGATTCATGAAATAATCTCCTTTGTTTTCATGATTAGGAACCATAAACACATTGTCCTTATTGGAATAAATGATATTAATGCTTTGGTTTCATAAAAAACTTCACTTCCCACCATTTATTAGAATCAAAGTTGATCTATCAATTGCGATAAACATAGATTCACGTAATAATCTCCTTTGTTTTCATGATTAGGAACCCTAAACACATTCTTCTCATTAGGATAAATGATATTGATGTTTTGGTTTCATAAGAAAAACTTTTCTTTCTACCATTTTTAGAATTAATGTTCATTCATCAATTTGGACTGACATGGATTCGTGAAGTAATCTCCTTTCTTTTCAAGTTTAGGCATCATAAATACATCCTCCTCACTAAGATAAACTATATTGATGCTTTGGTTTCATAAGATAAACTTATCTTTCTACCATTTTTAGAATTAAAGTTCGTCTTTCAATTAGAATAAATGAGGATTCACATAATAAGCTCTTTTGTTTTAATGATTGGGCAACACAAATTCATCCTCCTCATTATGATAAATGATTTGATGATTTGGTTTCATAAGAAAAACTTTACTTCTAACCATTTTTTTAAAATCATAGTTCTTCTGTGAATTGGGATAAACATGGATTCATATAATAGTCTCCTTTCTTTTCACGATTGGACATCATAAACACATTCTCCTTATGGGATAAATATTATTGACGCTTTGCTTTCATAAGAAAAACTTCTTTTTCCACCATTTCAGAATTAAAGTTCTTCTTTCTATTGGGATAAATGTTGATTCACATGATAATCTCTTTAATTTTAATGATTAGGCATCATCAGATCATTTTCCCCATTGAGATAAATGAATTGATGCTTTGGTTTGAAAAGAAAAAATTCACTTCCCTGCATTTTTTAGAATCAAAGTTTATCTGTCAATTGGGATAAACATGGATTCACGTAATAATCTCCTTTCTTTTCATGATTGGGCACCATAAACACATTCTCCTCATTGGGATAAATGATATTGATGCTTTAGTTTCATAAGAAAAATATCTCTTTCTACCATTTATAGAGTTAACATCTGTTTATTGATTTGGACAAACACAGATTCATATATTAATCTTTTTTCTTTTTATGATTGGGCACCATAAACACGTTCTTCTCATTGGGATAAATGAAGTTGATGCTTTGGTTTCCTAAGAAAAACTTCTCTTTCTACCATTTTTAGATGTAATGTTCATCTGTCGATTTGGGCAACCACGAATTCACATAATAGTCTCTTTTCTTTTCATGATTAGGCTTCATAAACACATTCTCCTCATTGGGATAAAAGATATTGAAGCTTTGGTTTCATAAGAAATACATCTCTTTCTACCATTTTTAGAATTAAAGTTTACTTTAAATTAGGATAAACACAGATTCACATAATAATCTCTTTTCTTTTAGTGATTAGGTAACATAAATTCTTTTTTCTTATTGGGATAAATGAATTGACGCTTTGGTTACATAAGAAAAACTACACTTCCCACCATTTTTATAGTTAAAGTTCATCTGTCAATTGGGATAAACATGGATTCACGTAATGATCTCTTTTATTTTCATGACTAGGCGCCATAACTCATTCTTCTCATTGGGATAAATGATAATGCTTTGGTTTCTTATGAAAAACTTCCCCTTCTAGCATTTTTAGAATTAATGTCCGTCTGTCGATTTGGATAAAAGATAATCTCATTTCTTTTCAAGATTAGGCTCCACAAACACATTTTCCTTATTAGGATAAAAGATATTGAAGCTTTGATTTCATAAGAAAAACATCTCTTTCTACCATTTTTAGAATTAAAGTTCATCTTTCAATTAGAATAAATGCGGATTCACGTAATAAACCTCTTTCTTTTAATGATTTGGCAACACAAATTCATCCTCCTTATTAGGATAAATGAATTGATGATTTGGTTTCATGAGAGAAACTTTACTTCCAACCATTTTTTAAAATCAAAGTTCATCTGTCAATTGGGATAAATATGAATTCACGAAATAGTCTCTTTTCTTTTCATGATTGGACACCATAAGCACATTCTCCTCATTGGGATAAGTAATATTGATGCTTTGGTTTGATAAAAAAAACTTTTTTTTACCATTTTTAGAACTAAAATTCATCTTTCTGTTGGGATAGATGCAGATTCACATAATAATCTCCTTACTTTTAATGATTAGGCATTGAAAATTCATTCTCCCCATTGAGATAAATGAATTGATGCTTTGGTTTCATAAGAAAAACTTCACTTCCTTTCATTTTTTTAGAATCAAAATTCATCTATCAATTAGGATAAACGTGGATTTACGTAATAATCTTTTTTTTTTCTCATGATTGGGCACCATAAACACATTGTCCTCATTCAAATAAATGATATTGATGCTTTGGTTTCATAAGAAAATCTTTTCTTTCTACCATTTTTGGAATTAATATTCATTCATCGATTTGGACAGACATAGATTCATGAAATAATCTATTTTCTTTTCAAGATTAGGTGCCATAAACACATTCTCCTCACTAGGATAAATGATATTGATGCTTTGGTTTCATAAGAAAAACTTCTCTTTATACCATTTTTAGAATTAAGTTTCATCTTTGTATTAGGATAAACGCAGATTCACATAATAAACTCTCTTTTTTAATGATTGGGCACTAAAAATTCATCCTACCCAATAGGATAAATGAATTGATGCTTTGGTTACTTCCAAACTAATTTTAGAATCAAAGTTCATCTATCAATTGGGATAAACATGGATTCATGTAATAGTCTCATTTCTTTTCATGATTGTGCACCATAGGCACATTCTCCTCATTGGGATAAATGATATTGATGCTTTGGTTTCATAAGAAAAACCTCTATTTCTATCATTTTTAGAATTAATATTCATTCATCGATTTGGACAATCACGAATTCACATAATAATCTCATTCTTTTTCAGGATTGGGCACCATAAACACATTCTCCTCTTTGGGATAAATAAGACTGATGCTTTGGTTTCATAAGAAAAGCTTCTCTTTCTACCATTTTTAGAACTAATGTTCGTTCATAGATTTAGACAGACACGGATTCACAAAATAATCTCATTTCTTTTCATGATTGGGCACCATAAACACATTCCCCTCACTAGAATAAATGATATTGATGTTTTGGTTTCAGAAGAAAACTTCTCTTTCTACCATTTTTGTAATTAAAAGTTCATCTTTCAACTAGGATTAATATGGATTCATATAATAAACTCTTTTCTCCTGGTGATTAGGCACCACAAATTCATCCTCCTTATTGGGATAAATGAATTGATGCTTTGGTTTCATAAGAAAAACGTTTCTTCCCACCATTTTTTAGAATCGAAGTTAATCTGTCAATTAGGATAAACATAGATTCACATAATAGTTTTATTTATGTTCATGATTGGGCACTATAAACACATTCTCCTCACTGGTATTAATGATATTGATGCTTTGGTTTCATCCGAAAAACTACTTTTTCTACAATTTTTAGAATTCATATTCATTCATCAATTTAGACAAACATGGATTTACATAATAATCTCATTTGTTTTCAAGATTGGGCACTATAAACACATTCTCCTTATTAGGATAAATGATATTGAAGCTTTGGTTTCATAAGAAAAACATCTGTTTCCACCATTTTTAAAATTAAAGTTCATTTTTAAATTGGGATAAACACGTATTCATATAATAATCTCCTTTCTTTTAATGAATAGACATCATAAATTCATGCTCCTCATTAGGATAAATGAATTAATGCTTTGGCTTCATAGGAAAAACTTAACTTCTCACTATTTTTTAGAATTGAAGTTTATTTGTTAATTACGATAAACATGGACTCATGTAATAATCTCCTTTCTTTTCATGATTGGGCACCATAACACATGCTCTTTATTGGGATAAATGATATTGATACTTTGGTTTCATAAAAAAAACTTTTCCTTCTACCATTTTTAGAATTAATGTCCGTCTGTCGATTTAGTCAAACACGGATTCATATAATAATCTCTTTTCTTCTCATAATTAGGCACCATAAATGCATTCTCCTCTTTAGGATAAAGGAATTGATGCTTTGGTTTCATAAGAAGAACCTCTCTTTCTATCATTTTAGAATTAATATTCATTCATCAATTTGGACAATCACAAATTCACATAATAATCTTGTTTCTTTTCAAGATTAGGCACTATAAACATATTCTCCTCATTGACATAAATAATGTTGAAGCTTTAGTTTCAAAAGAAAAATATCTCTGCCCACTTTTTTTAGAATTAAAATTCATTTTTTAATTAGGACAAACAAGGATTCACATAGCAATCTCCTTCCTTTCAATGATTGAGAACCATTAATTCATTCTTTTCATTGGGATAAATGAATTGATGCTTTGGTTCCATAAGAAAACTTCTCTTCCCACCATTTTTTAAAATCAAAGTTCTTCTGCCAATTGGGATAAACATGGATTCACTTGATAGTCTCCTTTCGTTCCATGATTAGGCACCATAAACAGATTCTCCTCAATGGGACAAATGATATTGATGCTTTGGTTTCATAAGAAAACTTTTTTTCCAACCATTTTTACAATTAATGTTCATCCATCGATTTGAACACACGGATTCACAAAATTATATCCTTTCTTTTCATGATTAGGCACCATAAACACATTCTCCTTATTGAAATAAAAGATATTGAAGCTTTGGTTTCATAAGAAAAATATCTCTTTCTACCATTTTTAGAATTAAAGTTCATTTTTAAATTAGGTTAAACACGGATTCATATAATAATCTCCTTTTTCTTAATCATTAGGCACCACAAATTCATTCTCCTCATTGGGATAAATGAATTGATGCTTTGGTTTCAAAAGAAAAACCTTCACTTCCCACCATTTTTTAGAATCAAAGTTCATTTGTCAATTGGGATAAACATGGATTCATGTAATATCCCTTTTTTTTCATGATTGGGCACCATAACACACCCTCCTCTTTTCATGATTGGGCACTATAACACACCCTCCTCATTAGGATAAATGATATTGATGCTTTCATTTCATAAGAAAAACTTCTCTTTTTACCATTTTTAGAATTAATGTTTGTCTGTCAATTTAGACAAACATGATTCACATAATAATCTCCTTTCTTTTCATGATTAGGCACCATAAACACATTCTCCTTGTTGGGCTAAATGATATTGAAGCTTTAAAAAGACATCTCTTTCTGCCATTTTTAGAATTAAAATTCATTTTTTAGTTAGGGTAAACATGGATTCACATAATAATCATCTTCTTTTTAATGATTAGGCACCATAAATTCATCCTCCTTATTGGGATAAAAGAATTGATGCTTTGGTTTCATTAGAAAAAAATTCACTTCCCACCATTTTTAGAATCAAAGTTCTTCTGTCAATTGGGATAAACATGGATTCATGTAATAATCTCTTTTCTTTTCATGATTGGGCAGCATAACATATTCTTCTCATTGGGATAAATAATATTGACGTTTTGGTTTCAAAAGAAAAATTTCTTTTTCTACCACTTTTAGAATTAATGTCCGTTCGTTGATTTGGACAAACACAGATTCACATAATAATCTATTTCATTTCATGATTAGGCACCACAAATTTATTATCCTCATTGGGATAAATTAATTGATGCTTTGGTTTCAAAAGAAAAGCTGCATTCCTACCATTTTGTAGAATCAAATTTCATCTATCAATTGGGATAAATATGGATTCAGGTAAAAATAATCTTTTTTTCATGATTGGGCAACACAAGTTCTTTTTCCTCATTAAGATACATGAATCGATGCTTTGGTTTAATGAGAAAAACTACACATCCCAATGCTTTTTAGAATTAAAGTTAATATGTCAATTAGGATAAAATTGAATTCACGTAATAATCTAATTTCTTTTCATGATTAGGTAATATAAATACATTCTACTCATTAGGATAAATTATATTGATGCTTTGGTTTCATAAGAAAAACTTCTCTTTTCACCATTTTTAGAATTAATGTCCGTCCATCAATTTGGATAAACAAGGATTCATATAATAATCTTTTTTCTTTTCATGACTGGGCACCATAAACACATTCTTCTTATTAGGATAAAATATATTGAAGCTTTGATTTCATAAGAAAAGCATCGCTTTTTACGATTTTTAGACTTAAAGTTTGTTTTTCAATTGGGATAAACATGGATTCACATAATAATCACCGTTTTTTTTAATGATTAGGCACCACAAATCCATTCTTCTCATTAGGATAAAAGAATTGATGCTTTGGTTTCATAAGAAAAACTTCACTTGCCACCATTTTTTAGAATCAGAGTTCATCTGTTAAATGGGATAAATATGGATTCATGTAATAATCTCTTTTCTTTTCATAATTGGGTATCATAACACATTCTTCTTATCAGGATAAATGATATTGATGCTTTGGTTTCAAAAGAAAAACTTCTCTTTCCACTATTTTTAGAATTAACATCCGTCTGTTGATTTGGACAAACAC
>JBBYHO010042062.1:0-51174 GCA_038382025.1 Adansonia gregorii
GTATCGATACTGGTCTTTAAAATTCCTTTGTGAAGTATTTCATGAAGAAAAATACTAATCTTGAAAATATTTAAACACAAGCTAATTAACCGTAAGTTTTAGTTATATCAAAACTGAGATTAATTCAAAGCTAATATAGCTAACAAAAGGCATAAAAAGTAAGGCAAAAAAGAGAAGGAATTTTATCTAAATAATTGTGGAAACTGAAGAATTAAAGACCAAGCAAGACATAACTAGTCATAGGCCTAACTCTCTAAGTTTATTCCCCAGGGGAGTCACCAAGCTGTCGACGATCCACGTGCCTGGCCTTTACGAACTTCAGACAATCCGAAGGGCCAAAGTGCGCTTGATTTCAAAATATTTTGATGTTTGTCATCAAGGAGTAAAAGACCATCAGACGAATCGTTCATCTGATTAGCCTTAGATGGCCACCACGAAGTGGCCATAAACTTGGATTCGCCATCGATCATTTTAAGTTAGGCATGATCGGATGGCTATTGAAAATAATACCAGAGATTTGTTGTTTGGGATTTAAGAGTTGGTTACATGTAGGGAAGGATTAACACCCCCACAACGCTAAAAAATTGGTACCATCTAACTATATCTTACTGGAATCTTGATTTTCACGGTTCCATTTTTATCATTATTTAAATATAATTACCTTTAATGCATGAAATTTTGTAAAGGTACGAGTCCAGGTTTTAATTAAAATTTTATCACCTATACACCTCGAAGAGGTAAGAAGCATAGGGATTTTTGATGAAAATGATCTCCGAATAGGTTTTTAAGAAAAATCTAATTTCATGTCCGACATTGGAGAGATACTGACACAGGATATTGTTTTGTGATTTTGAAAATGATTTTTTTAAAGCATGAATGCTTGAGGTTCCTACAAGAGGAAACATATTAGTAAGATAGGAAATAAAACATTAAATAAATCCACACAAAAATAAACACACAAAATACATAAAAAGGGGGTGATCAAAATGTATCTCATAGTTGACTTCAATTGTTGATGAATACTCGAGACGACAACATTTAGACTTAGTCTGATTCAGTGGAAATTTGAAGAGGAAAAAAACATTTCGATGACTTAGGGATGTCCTAGAAAAAAGTTTCAATTTTAGAAGGAATATGAAGAGCGGGGTTGGAGTATCCCCTCAGAAGAGTGGGGTTAGAGTATCCCCAAAGGTGAAAATTTGATATCATATTAAGGTAAAAGTAGGTTGGAGTATCCCCTTGGAGTAGTAGGGTTAGAGTATCCTGGAAAATAAAAATCTTCGACATTAAAAAGAATGGGTCATATTTTTGAAAAGAAAAAGAATCTTTAAAAATTGAGAGCCAAAGTTTTAGCTAAAATGTTCCTTTTTTGTTTAGCTTTTGTCCGAGTCTAAAGGGCTTAGGCCATGCGAATAAGCCGAGTAGATCATGAGGCATTCGAACGCCTCAATAAAAGCATTTCAAAAATTAGGCTAGAAATAGAGACGTTGCATCGTTTCCCTTTCTGAATTTATTTTGAGCTCATCTGGATGTCCCCAAGGGTAAACGAGGTACCGTTGGAAAGGTAAATCGGTGAGGATTAATTTAAAAATATTCCAAAAATCCTAGAAAATCACTTTCTAGGCAGAATTAATTTTTGAACTCCAACTTGTCTCGACGCTGGCAGCATGTATAGGGTAAAGGTATGATGGACTTTGAGAAATCATTTTAGATTCATCCGGAATTATTAAAATGCAAATAATATCTTTTTGAAAAGGGAATTTCATGAACTTTAGGGAAAAAAATTCAAGAGCTCAAAAATGTTGTTTGTTGAGCCAAAACAGCCCGAATAGTAAACTGCTCACAGGATCCAGGGGTTCTAGACAGTGAAGATTTGAAAAATCAAAACTATTTCATCCGAGATGATCTAAAGGTAAATGAGATATCATTGGAAAGGTAATTCAAAATCCTTCAAGGAAAAAATACTAATACATTTCGGATAAATCATTTTTAATTTTTTAATAATTTTTTGAAACCAAACCATTGTGCTGCCAGAACAAAACAGGGAGGTGTTCGGTATTTTAGTTTTTCATTGGGTTAAGCCTGGGCCATGGATGTTTGAACATCTATAACTGAGATAAGGGGTTGACATAGGCATCACGAGTTCATTCTACAGTTCCAGAGTAATTTAGGATGATGGAACAACCCGTTGACCTTGCCATCATGAGGGTGTTTGGCTAAAGACCAAGGGTTTACATTTTTCAACTAAAAAACCTCATTTCAGTTCTTTGAAAATCGGCATTCTTATACTCATTCTTCCATGAATCCAGAACTGAATGCTTGCTTTACCTCTAAAGTTGGAAAACCAACTTCATAAAAATCTTAAGCCCATGTTATTCCCCATGTAGAGGAGATAGCATGTGCCTAACTTAGGGATATTTTTTGAAATCGGGTTTTCTAGCATTCAAACAAGCATCTCAACACAAGCAAAGTGTCACAAACATAATATAGAACATGGGGAACATATAGGCATAAGCAAATACGACATTTTCATAGAAAAAAAGAATGCATGGAGATGATAGATGGATGTGTTAACATACTCAAGATGAACATGCTAATAAAGGCATTTTTATTTCATGGAACTTATTTAGCTGCTAGGAGATGTATAGGCATACCTATGACAAGTTAAGAGAAATGCTTTAAACATGAGATATAGATGTGAATGTGAAAGGAACATGGCAAGGTCACCTAGACAGAGGTTGTTTTGGTGATGAAAATGCAAAGGAATATACTTAGTTGACCAAACAGCATGTAGGCACCGAGGAAAACATCAAGATCCTAAACTACCATAACCAAAGCCACAAAAATGCATAGAAGTCCTAGGGTGACCAGAAAAGCATACAAGAGTTTACTAAGATGATGCTAATGAAAAAACAAAAAATATAAAGTTCAAGGTAGAGGGAATATACGAAAAACTTAAACTTCCCTTGCTTCTGGAGCAGTGGCTGTAGGCTCAATTACTTCCTTTTCCTCACTATTATTTAGCAAGAAAATGATGAAAAGAAGTAGATTTTTGGTGGTATGGTTGATGGTGAGGCTTTTAAGGATCAAAAGGTGTGGAAAGTTGAGTTCTTAAACGTTCTAGTGGTGTTTTGGTGTAGCTACAGAATGGAGTATGGGAGTCAATGAAATGGTGTTTTTGGAAGTGTTTTTTAGGCTGAGAATGGCTAGAGGATTTGTGGGGATGGGTGAAGGGTTTTTTGGGATTGCTAGAGAGTTTTTTTGATAGTTGGGAGCCTTTTTTTCTAAGGTGGCTAGTTCTAAGATCTTTCTTTTTTTTATTGGTTCAGCCCCTCTATTTTTTAAAAGACAATGCAAAGTGCCTCATTTATTTTCTTCTACAGTAAGGCATATCTTTTGCTGCCATGTTTAGTTGACTTTTTTTCTTATTGGTTTTGCCATGTTGATCAAGGGCACAGAAAGGCTATGAAAGCCTATAAGCTATAGATATGCCTGCCACCCTCTTACACCTATATATTTTATGAAAATGACCTTTGTCATTAATTGTTTAGACTCCAAAAATTTGTTAGAAAACACATAGTTAGGGTTTTTAATGTTATATGATAGCTTTTTGGTGCAAAAACACATTTAAATCGAGTGTTCAGAGGCTGAAAAATGGCTTGAACTAGGCAAAAATGTCTTATTGTATCAATACAAAACATGTTGCATGATACACAACTCTTGAGTATCGATACAATGAGTTATGTATCGATACTAAAAGCAAAAAAATATTTCCAGTCTCGAGACTTAGAGGCCAGTATCGATATTCCATAGATTTGTATTGATACTCATGCTTGTGTATCTATACATTTTGCCAAAAAATCATATCTTTAGCTACTGCCAAGACTTGTATCTATACTATCATGCTAGGAATCGATACCACACCTTAGGTATCGATACCAAACCCTAATGTATCGACACTACACATGGAAATTCAAAATTTTGGTAACGTGAAAGTCTCATGATAATTTTTAAGCACCCATATGACCCGTACATACTTTAAGTTCCTCGAATTGTCTTATTTCGATCACAAAAAGAGGAAAATTGGCCTGTTTTTTGAATTTTTTGTTAAAACAGTCCATAGGCATTTTAGGCTTTCCCAAAAAACTTTATCACTGGGCGACATCGTTTCCTAGCTTTATTTCCTTTTTTTTTTTTAATTTTTTCAGGTTTTACTTAAACCCCTGAGATACCAAAAACTGGTCTGGGAAAAATGAGGTGTCTACAATGATGTTCATTCACTGCCACTCGAGATCAAAACTAGAATAAAATAAAGCAAGAAAAGGTAGAAGCATTTTTATGGTTGTACCTAATCTCTGAGTTACCTCTAGACTTTTGGTTATGGTTAACTAAATTTGGCTCTTTTGGACATAACACATATGTTTAAAACATCCTTTAAAACAACAAGTCACCAAATCACTCCCCCTCCTTAGTAAGGATAAGTGAGGCACCTCAATCGTAGGCCCATCTCAGGCTTAGCCAAATGGGTTTGATTCAGGTGAGTAAATTGCTTATGTTCATATGGACAAATTTCAAAAAACAACAGCTGTAAACCTAGAAGCTATGGCCAATTAAATAGATTATTAATCACTCAATTGGTTAATAAGCCTATCCTAAAATAAGTCTTGTTTTTTCCATACATCGTACCTAGTAGAAAGTTTAAAGCATATGTAAGTGCCCAATGTGTGCTGGGAAAAGCAACAAACTTAGATCTTACTTCACCATCTGAGATTGATATATAGCATCTTGCTTATCTTTATAAGCAAGCACAGTAATGAATTTTTTTTTTACTTCAGTGCTAGAATAAGGTTAGTATAATGAATCAACAAACATAACAATAAATACTGATAGGATTATGGTTCAATATCATCAAAAATCAAGAAAAGTTAAATCTCGAATAACATATAATTAGTTTAAGGCTTGACTCTCTAAACGTCTCTAGCAGAGTTGCCAAAAAACTATCATAACATATCAAGATATGAATCCCCACATATCAAAGCACACTACACTTTAATCATTGTAAGGCCCAGTCACCAAAATGAATCGTTCTCTAAGCTTCCCCTATCAAGATACGAGATAGCTTGGTTAAGGATTCTGGATTTTCTCCTCGATTTGGCTAAAACTTCCACTAGAGAAGCCATATTTGGATAGAAAGATTACTTAATCTATTTTAATTGAAAAATATGATAAAAATCTATGAAATGGTTGTCCTTATAGAAAATAGCTCGCTTTACAATTCAAGCATTGAAATAAAGCTATCCAAATAACTCATATTGCAAAATTTCTTCCAAGCATGTCCGACCATGAAATCAAGTGTTTCCAAAACTTATTACATTGCTAATTCACTAAGAATTATAGTAAAAATAAAAGTAATACCACCACAACATAGATGAAAATATTTCTTTTGTGAAAAGTACTATGTTAGAAAACTATAGTAACTCAATAACAAAGTGTATGCATGAACACTTACATTGTGAATTTTTCTAACTACCCTTCGAATGTTTGAACATCCATTAGGTGAGCTAAAGACATTTTATGCATGTCAAAGGGACAAAAACAAGAAAAATCTCTAAGCGAATCGACCTAGGACTCTAAACACCACTATTGACAAAAAGCTTCAAAGCCTCATGACTAAGTTGCTTTGGTCGTATTTATTTTTTTTAATTATTCTTAACAAGAAAAAGGCACAATAATGCCACTCACTTAACTGCTATAACCAGTAATCAAATAATAGTAAACGTTAATATTACTCACATACAAACTATTTCTAACAGCTCTTGAAGGATCGTATCCTAGATTTAGTATGTCCGCTATTCAGATTTAGGTATGTCGGTTCATAAAAAAAATAAAAAAAAAAACCAAAATCCTAAAGGTTGGCATAAAGAAACCTACCAAAAAGCCACAATAGATTGTCTTACAAGCCTTTGATCAATCTGGGCATTGAAGAAAGAAAATGGAATCTAAAAATTGATACTTCAATCCGTATAAAGCCATTTTAATAGATTTTCAATGATGTCTACTTTATTCTTGTACATCAGGCCTAGTTGTCATAAACCAAAGTTTTCCAAGTGTCCAGCCTCTAGTGATGTTCCACGTAGGTGACTTGGAAAACCTTCTTGAGGTAGAAATGATATCTTGCTAGAAACTATGCAAGCAGCTTACGTTTAAAAAATGTTCCCTCGGGTGAGAAACTATGCCACTAATCCTCGAATAATTGTAGGAAAGTTATGCCAAAGCCTTACAATATTGCATGTTTTTTATTTCTTAGAATACCAAATGATGCCTAGGGTTTTTCTCTCATAATGAGGATTGGAAAAATTAGGTTTAAATACCCAGGCAACTATGCTATCAATTTTTTTTTTATACTTGCACTTTAAACCTTAGTCTTCTGAACAATTCAAATTGAGCCTAAGCAATTTTTGCTTTCTAGGTATTTAAGTTTAGTGTCATTTGAATTTTCGTAAATTACATTTATGTATATGACCCATTAGGCTTCAGCACTTCGACAATAAATATAAATTCTTCAATTAATAATAATTATATTTATGGACCAAGATTAGCAACTAGCAATGTATCATGGCCACCCGATGTGTAGGAAGTGTCGATGATTTTAAAAAGCCCTTCAGTGTATAGTATCTTAGTATAATTCAATCCTTTCATCATATATCCCAGAACGGGCAAGAGCTTTGTCTGATGTGTAGGAAGCGTCAAGACGATTTTAACAAGCCTTTCAATGTATAGTGTCTTAGTGTAATTCAATCCTTTCATCATATATCCTAAAATAGGCAAGAGCTTGGTGTAGTGTTCACTTTTAACCCTTTTCATATTAGTATGAAACTATTATGTATTAACTCCATAATCAATGTTGCCTTGGCCAAGGACATTAAGTTAACACGAGCTAAGAATAATTGGGATATGTCCCCTTATATCACTTAGGGTGATGAATCTTCTCTAGACCACTCATTAACCTTTAAAATGTTATATGTCGTACCCAAAACCACCCTACTATAAGCATTTATCTATGTGGAGCTACTTATGATGATCTTTAAGTATGAGCACCCACATACAAGATGACCTAGAGTCATTTACACATGAGAGTAATTTTGTAGAAACTTGAGTGATATACCAAATAAAACTCTTATAGTGGGTCATGTTCAATGAACTAATCCTCATAACAAGCACCCATATGCTATCTCTAAGTATCATTATACTTCAACTAATCAGATCAAAGAGTTACATGCATCAAATGCATAGAAAAGTAACATATGCTGGCCTTTGTGCATTGTTAATGCCATGTCTTGACAATACGATGATCGGGAACATTTTTTAGAAACATAGCTTTTATGCGTAAGGATCTCATCTGTATAACTCATTACATACTTTGCAAGGCAGTTATGTTTCAGAGGCTTTATCTACTTAAAAAATAAATAATTATTATCATATAATCTTATGGATAAAGAAATACCTTATATTACATTAACAAAATATGATGTATGTCACATGAAATTACTAATATCTAGCATAGTATAAGCTTAAGTGATTGGCTTGCAAGGTTTACATTAATAGCTCCCAACAAGATTTCACAAGTGTGATTACAAAAAACTAGGTAAAAAAACACTTAGAAAATATTTTTTAGCCCTATTAGCTCTATATTCGAGCATTTATTTAAATGTCCCCAATGTTTTAACATGGCTCGAATACCTTGACCAACTCGACTTAAAATGGTGAATGTACCCTTTATGTCTATATATGTCTATATTATTATTTTTCTTTCATTTGGGACGATATCATTATTATTATCCTCTATTTTTTCATACTGGGACTTAGTTGTTGAAATGAATCGCTCACTCGATTTCTCTGAATCATCGTTATAAAATGACCATTTATTTGGAGTTGCCACCAATCTATGTAGGCCAGGTGAGATTGATTACCTACAGGAGTTTATAATTTAAAGATTATGAAACCTATAAAAACAAACTCCGTGGTTTGCGCTCATACCAAAGATTGCATAAAAAGGTTTGAAAGTCAATTACAATCACAAGTAAAGATCAATCTTCTCGTAATGCTTGGTAATCAATACCCTATTAATTGCATGTTAACATAAATTTGATTTATATTCAGTTTCAATATTTGATATTTAATTATAATTCTCATTTTTAAAAATAAATTCTATGAAACAAATTTATTATTCTGAATGAAAATTTGGGTTTTTAATATTTTTGAAAATCAAAATATGTTTCTTGCTCTTTTGGCGAACTAAGAGAACACGGGAGTTTTTATCATTCTCTATTGTACCTCGTTGGAGAACCTATGGAATACGAAAGGTTTTATTTTTAGAAAAAATGAAAAATCTTAAATTTCATTTTAAAAAAAGTGTCTCATTATTAAAATAATACATAGAACCCATCGCTTATTCTGGGAGGAATTCAACGTATTAATTTAATTAGGATTGCCTTAATTTCAAAAAATACCTAGTTTTATTTAAAATATTGACCCTAAGACCTAAAAATGGTCTAATATGACAAATCTATTCCTAATATGTACTTTCAACGTGAAAGTATCATAGTATTCATATAGGACTTCGTTCTAATGCAAAGTTATAAAAATGCCCCTAAGGTATACCTTTGATGTAAAAGTATCTCGATTATCCTAGGGACTCAAAAATGATAATAAGAATGTGAATCTACCCTAAATACGCACCTTTGGCCTTAAAGCATCCTGTTGCTTACCTAAGACTCTACTCGAGGTAAATTACCAAAATACCTTTAAGGTATACCTTTAACTTGAAAGTATTTTGATACCTTAATAGATGTTAATATGACGATGAAATGACAAACCTTTCCTAAACATGCATCTTTGGCATAAAAGCATCTTGGTTACTATCTAGGACTCGGTTCTAGGTAAAATTACCTAAATGTTCTTGGAGTATACCTTTGACATGAAAGTATCCCAGTACCCTAACGGACAATTAAATAATGATGAAATGACAAACCTATCCAAATTATGCACTTTGGCATAAAAGCATCTTAGTTACTATCCAAAACTTGGTTTTAGGTAAAATTACCAAAATGCCTTTAGGCTATACCTTTAACGTAAAAGTATCCTTGTACCTTAACAGATGCTAATTTAATGATAAAATAACAAACCTATCCTAAATATACACCTTTGGTATAAAAGCATCCCAGTTACTATCTAAGACTTTGTTTTAGGTGAAAATTACCACAATGCCCTTAAGATATACCTTTGACATGAAAGTATCCTGGTATCCTAACGGACACTGAAATGATGATGAAATAATAAACCATTCCTAATTATGCACTTTGGCATAAAAGCATCTCAGTTACTATCTAGGACCTAGTTTTAGGTAAAATTACCAAAATGCCTTTAGGATATACATTCGACGTAAAATTATCCTAGTACCTTACCAGACCTTGAAACGAGGATGAAATATGAATTTACCCTAAATAGAAAAATTAAAATCCTAAAATTAACTTAAAATGAAAAAAACTATAATTAAACCCTTAAACTTTAAAAATTTCATTTCATACCCTACAAAAAACTGAGAGGATATGAAAAGTTTTGAAAATTTCTATACTCATACGGAAGACCATAAGAATAATATAAATATTTAAAATTGATAAAATGATCATTTTGCCCTTAAGTAGTAGAATTTGCTATTTAGTCCTTAAACTTTTCAAAATTTATATTTAAATCTCTACATGAAAAAAAAAACATCATAAACATCGCAAACATAGGAAAATACATAATGAAAAATATAGCAAACACTTCCACAAGGACTCGACTAAACACCTTGGCCTTGAAGCAAAAGTTTTCAACTTTTTACAAATTAGTCCTTATACTTTCTAAATTTGCATTTTGACCCCTACATGGAAAAAAATTAGAAAACACCATAAAAATCATCAAACCAGGTAAGAATCAATATAAAAATCATGGCAAAAATGTGCATGAGCATTCGGCCAAGCACTTTTAGCCATAAAAATCGTGTGCTTTTTTTCTCCAAAAACTTCTATGAGAATTTTTTTCTCATCCTCCTGAACGGAGAGAATTAGCCAAGGCACAAAAGAAAATGCCTTGGCCAAAAGTTTTCTACATAACCCCACCAATTCTTTTCATTTTTTTATTATTTATTATATTTGTCATTATTGCTTTTAATTTGATTTGATTAAAATTAATGGTTTTTGGCTTTTATTGGATTATGTCACCCATGAAATCATCAAGGTCTAGATAATTTTGGAAGATATTTATATAATACGAAAATTATATCGTAAAAATTATTTAGATGGATTAAATTGTAAAAATTAAAAAATTATGGATTAAATTATAAAAATCAAAAAATTATGTATTTGAAACAAAATTTCATATGATAAATTTAATTTAATCTAATAATAAAAAATTTTAATTTATTGAAAAAATAAAAAACAAGAAACTCATAAAATTTTATGAGAAAACCCTTACCAAAAAAATTATTATATGTGAAAAAAATGCAAAACTCATAAAATAAATTTCATTTTTTAAAACTAATTTACTATGATTTAAACAAGAATATTTGAAGAATTTTAAAAATTATAAACTAAGAAAAATCCTCTTGAAAGGATTTACGAAGTAGAAAACTCCGTATTTTGAAAACAAGAAAAATCTGAAAGAAAATGCAAAACATAAAATAAAATGAATTTTGAAAAACCAATTTAGTATGGATTAAACAATAATAGTTGAAAAATTTTAGAAATTATAAATTAAAAAAAGTCCCCTCCAAAAAATTTACAGACTAGAAAAATTTGTATCTAAAAAATGGGAAATGAAAATTTAAAAACTGATTTAATAGTGGTTAAATGTAAATCTTTAATTTCAAAACTCTAGAAAATTTCACTAAATCTTACAAATAAAGGAAAGTTCTTATTCTAGAACCGAGAAAATCTTTAACTAATGCATTGAAATTTATATAAAATGAATTAAATACAACATATTATTCAAAATATTAATTTACAAAATTGTGAAGATGAAAATTTGAAAGTCAAACTAATTTTAACAGAAAAGATTTCATGAGTATAATAGTCGCAGTACTATAAAAAATTTAAAATTAATTAGTAAAATAAGCAACTTGAGACCTTGTCATATAAAATGCCAATATGAAATTTTCCTTGAATATTTCTAATTTTTCAGAATGAGTATTGGTATAAATACCACATAGGTATCAATAAAAATATATGACATCAATTTCCCAAATTTTATGAAAATTCTTTAAAAAATTCCTAAAAATAAAAAATTTGACCGTGATATCATCTACAGAGATAAATTTTTTAAATTTGAAAAGAAAATATTCAAAATAATTTTTCTTCTAAATATTCATCTTGTATATTCGAAAGTGGTGATCAAAATATGACTTCTTCTATCACAGTGAACTTATGACCATTTAAACATAACTAAAAAGGTCTTGAAAATGTCTAGTTTATCTAAAATAAATCATTCCCAATTAGGGTGGCCATTAAGTTCTCAATCTCAAATATTCAAGATTGTCAAAAAAAGGACCTAGACGAAATTAGGTGTCTACACCCAAGTTGTTCTTGATAGAACTTATTTAATAAAATTAAACCTTAACTCAATCTAAGCCTAAGCTTGGGGTTTTTTCATGAAAACATAAATACAAACACTTCAAGCAAACATTTTATTAAAGCTGTAACATATTACCTGATATTATTTACTAGCAACTAACCAACCTTAATCTTAAACCATAAAATCTAACTTAACCAACTCTACCAAGACAAAGGATCCTCATATGTCATTCATCTTAATTCTCATCAATTTACAATCAAAGTCATGTGTATTGAGTTTGATTTCTACTCATTAGCATGCTTATCATTTCAAATCAAGATTTCAATGACTTAAGCTTAGATTATGCATACAAGTTCATGATTTCATCAAATTAAGTCTAATTTCAGCTTACATAAGTTTGATCTAACTTGATTCATCAAGATTTCATCATGATATTTTCAATCCACCAAGGCTAAACCTAGATCTAGAAGATTTAACCTTGGTCGAATTCTTTTCATGTTTTTTCTAGTTGGCCAAACATGATTCAAGCTTAAAAGAATGTGATCTCACTTTAAAATCATGTGATCTCATCTCTAAACACTAACATCTAAACTCATTCTACTTGAATCAAATTAACCTAGCTAGATTTAAGTGATCGAGTTAGAGATCTAAGCTTTCTTATGCTCAAACAATGTAAATCTCATTAATAACATAATTTCAATTTTCATTCAACATGTAATAATCAAATCATGCCTAATCACATTAAAACAAGTTAAATCAAGCTGAAATCAAGAAACAAGATCATGTCATTGAGAAACTCAACAGTTGAACTGTAGAGAAGCTTAAACAGTGGTGGTTGAATTCAATATAAGCTAGATTAAGCTTTGATCAAGTATTAAATCATGCTATGAGCTAACAATTACAAAGATTAAGTAAGATAATTACCTAATCAAGCTTCTTTTCCTCCAAAATTACAACAAAAATTAGAGAAAATTATAGATATTCTTTTAGATATATTTAGTATGTGTGATATGAATAAGTTGATTGCCAAATACTCCTATTTATAGGCTAAATGTTAATGAGCTAACCTTATATCACTTTAAGGAGATATTAGAATAACTACTAACCTTTCTAACAAATTTGAGTAAAATAAACTTAATGACCCTTGATTTAATAAGTAAAATTTCCATATTTATCATATGGGTAATTCAGTTAAGCATGCATTTAAAGACTTATTATTGATGTAAATCCTCAATCCAATCATTATGGTTTGTAAGGCATTAGCATTTAGTGATTTCATGTAATCAACTACTATATTTTATTAATGTTATCAAGGTATTTCTTTATCCATAAGATGTTATAAAGTGTTATAAATATCTTATGTAGATAAGCCTATGAAATGCATTGGCTTTGTAAGAGAATTGTAAAGAGTTATAATTATGAGATTCCTATGCATCAAAGTCATGTTTTTAAAATCGTTCTTGGTCATTGTATTGTTAAGACAGGGATAATAATGCATAAAGACTAGCATATGTATGTCTCAATGCATATGATACATGCAACTGATCTCATGAGCTAAAGTATAGAGATACTTGGAGATATCATGTCCGTGCTTGTTATGGTCTTTCACTCAAATGTCTATAGAAATACTTTCAAGTTCAATAATGTAAGTGATCTTTAGACTTGTGAGACTATGTCATTTTATATAAGGAGTACCATACTTTAATTCTATCACGAATGAGTGCACAATAGATGGATGCTTATGGTAAGATGGTTTCAGGTATAACATGAATTATATGGTAGGTGAATAAGTGCTCCAAAGAGGATTTACACCCCAAGTGTTTTAAGGGACATATCTAACATGTACCTGGCATATGTTAACTCAAAGTCCTTGGCCAAGGCAATATTGATTATGGAGTTAACACATAGAGGTCACATACTAATATGGAATGGACTAAGAGTAGAAATTAAACCATGCTCTTATTAATTCCAAGATATATGATGAAACGACATTTACTACACTAAGATACTTAACACTAAAAGGCTTGTCAAAACCCTACTGACACTCCCTTCATGTTAGATGGCCTTGATGCATTGCTAGATACTAATCTTGGTCAATAAATATAAAAGCTCTTAATTGAGTATTTTATATTTGTTATTAACATGATAGGGGCTTAACTGGTTACACTTATAAAAGTAATTATAGAAATTAAAATAAGATTGGGCTAATATATGTAATACAAGTGATAATTTCTTAGACCCAATTTGAATAAGTTTAACTAGGCTAGGAGTAAAATGGTAATTTCCTCAAAATAAGAATGTTTAAATCCTAAATATGTTGCTTTATGATTGCCGTCCTATATACTTGTTTTGTACTTTGAAAACTGGCCAAGAAAGCTTGGAAAACATGCTTTGCATTTTCTCCTTGAAATCTTATAGAGATTGCATAATCTTTGCTTTCTTAGAAGAAATTTTTTTTTCTTGGTTCTATGATTGTTGAGTCAAGATTTTGTAGTGTTAAAGGAAGGTCTATTAAAATGTAAGCTACTAGCATAGCTCTTAATAGTAAAGTCTCTTTCTTATAAAGCTTTTCCAAATCACTTATGTGGATAACTGTTAGAGGTTGGACGTTTGGATAGCTTTAGTTTATGACAATTAGGCTCAGCATACATGTTCTTAGGCCATGGAATTGCTAAAAGACTTTTTAAGATTGAGGTATGGTTAGATCTTGTTTAGTTCTTTAAGTTATTGATTTTAAAGATTAATCAAAATCGTGTAAAAGGATCTTGTTTAGAGATTCTTGACTTTATCTTTTGATTTGTTTCCCTTGTGATCTTTTTGAATTATTTTACAAATTTTTGTAATAAGATCACTTACATTTTGAAACTTCCTACACTAATCCTATACAATTTTTTTATTCATTCAATTAATCATGAAATGTTTTTGTAAAAGTGTAATTGGATGTTCCTTACCATAGTAAAAATGACTTTTAATAAACTTTTCTAAAAAATTTTAGAGTTTTTTTATCTTGGACCTCTCGGATGAAACCATCAGGAATTTCTAGCAAACTAAAACCTAAGGTTTTTAAAAGACCTAGTATCAATTAAACTTTTTTGACTTAAAATCCATATGAAATTCAAGCTCTAAAACTCTTCAATTTAAAAATCTAACTTTAAGCAATATAGTTTACTTTTAATAGTTGACTTTATCAATAGTTGACTTTTCACTTATTGTTGGCTTTATTTTTTTGAATTCTAAAATGAGCCTTCTTGTCATCCAAATTACCTCAATAATAGCTCTAAACACTTTAAGAGACACATACTGGTTAACTTTTTTCATACTCGTATTTTTGGGATCTAGGTTTTAGTTTTCCAAATCTAGCACTTACCCTTTAAATCAGATCATTAAGCTCAAATCTCTTATTTCATTAAACTGAGCCCATTGAAACATTATGAAATCTCGCCTAGATCATGTAATTGTCAATAACTCATCCAAGAGGACTTAGACCTAGAAAATTTTAATCAACCCCTAAAACCCAAGAAAAGTCAATTATAGGCCCGACCAAAATAGGATGTCTACTACTAACATGAAGGAAAACTTTGCGTTACTAAAGCTAGCAATTTATATATGATTAATTGGTTGATATCCTCTGTCCCTATCTGATTGACTCAATGGCATACACTAACATCTCCTCGTTGTACTTAAGACAATCATATTGCTATAGGTATCTTCTATGGAGAATTTGCTCATTTATATGTGACAATCTCTATTGTCGAGTCATTAAACTGTTTGGATCATATGAAGCCTTGATTCTAGTTACATGGCTCAGTTGTCTTACAACTATTAGAATCAATAAATTAGCTCAATAGCTAATGCTCCAAAATTGATCATTTTGTAAGCCTAAAATAAAATGATTTTTTTATGGCTCAAGGACATAAATATGTAATTTCTAGTTTTTAGACTCTTCCTAAAATTACATCCAAGTCTTTATGACTTGTTGTTACCCCAATATGATTATTAAATTTTAGGAACTTATGTAGCCTCCTACTAAATCCCACATGTCCAAGATTTTTGTAGGGAATTTCAATTCAGAATATCACTTTGAATTCCAATTAACTTGATTTGAGATTTAACATATAAAATATATGTTCAATTCAGTATAAATTAAGTGATAGGCCAAGTTGTAGAAAAATTCTACTATGATTCATTAAAATAGAGGAATTAAAATATCATGGCATCCATATGCTAGCATAATGTTCAAAACATAATATAATATCCTAATTTTTGGACCCATAGTTACTGAAAGCAGAACATATAAATGTTTTATGATAAACCATAAAAAGTTTCATAAACTTTCCTAGATAGATTGGCAAGCCTGATCTACTTATCATTTTTCAATACTGTTTGCAAGTATACATTTGAGAATAACAAGACTTCAACTTAGAATAGATTCTATGATTAATGATTTATTCAAAGAGGAATAGATCTTAATGCGACATTGAATGCCTTGTTAGGAATGCCCCAAGGATAAAAGATATTTTGATGCATTTTATTAGCTTCAAATTGATTATTCATCTTTATATAGTCGAGTTTTTTCATTACATCATTACTATTTTAGCCTCTTTTAATTTACATGTTAAAGTAAATGCAAGCAAATATGGCTTATTGACTATTTCTGTTTATATCATTAGAATGTTGTATAAAATAGGCTTTATATGCGAGAAAACAACATTCTAAGGTAAGTAAACGAAATTCATAGTCTATAGTCTATGGGGTTAATATGAGCAATTCACTCATGTTAAGAATATTATGTCATCTAAATCCAATTAGGGAGATGGCTTATCCAAGCCATTGGGAACAGGCCAGCTCCTAAGTAGAAACATAAATGCATCACCTAGAGGTGGTGATACGTTAGACTAGACCAAAGTGCAATTAATCAATTAATAGGCCTATTTACTTGGATTAATTCATTTTTTATGTTCATTATTTAATTACCTTAATCCTAAGTAGGTAATTGTCTCTATGTGTATAACTTTTATGCTTTGACATTCCAAAGGCTAAAGCATGTTAAAGTACCGTTTCGTTGGATATATGACTTATAATCGATGAGAGATTCGCTTATGGTTGAAGTACCGTTTCGTTGGATATATGACTTATAATCTATGAGAGATTCACTTATGGATATGGAATCATAGCTTTTATAAAAGGGTTTAGGTTATCCTCTTAAAAGGCTTTATACAAGATAGTGAAATAGACAAGGCCTCAGTCATTTGTAAGTTAAATGATAAATTGTTCACATGTAATGGACAATCATTTTCACATAGAGAGTATAATGGTACTTTGAGATAAGGTGATCAAGTTAGTAAAGCGAGCTTTAATCTTAAGTTGACAATGGATATCATATGAGGATGTTACATAGATGACATGGTCATTGGACTAAAAGGCTATTTATAATGCTCATGTAATACGATATATAATTTGGAGTATAGTTTCAAGTATTTAGTGGTATGAATCTAAGATTAATAATTATGTGATTATTTATTTTGCATAGACTAGTTAATGCATAGATTATTGGAGCCTAATTATATATATGTCCATTTGGTCATTCCACTACCTCAACATAATCCCTTAATAGATGGTTACTGATCGAAATACTTGTAGTCGAAGGATTCTCAATATGGTAAAGTGGTGTGTTGGATACACTACCTTTAGGGGTGTAGGTGTTTTCTTCAATAAATAAATGAAATATAATTTTTGGCATTATTTATTTAGAATATGTATTTAATTTAATAAAATATTTATTTTAGAAAGAATCACTAATTTAAATTAATTATATTTATCTTTTGATAAATATAGAAATTAATTTAAATTAAATAGATATAGAGAATTAATTGTTAATATAATTAATATGATATCTATAATCTCTTGGTTAAATATTTATTTATAAATTAAATATGAATAATATTCTAAATAAATTAAGAAAATTTATTTTATTTATTTATTGTTAATTTTTTATTAAACTAATTATTCTAAAATAGTTAATTTCATTTAGGTAATTATTACATAATTATTCTATTTGAATAAAATTGCAATGATTCTCTTTCGAATTAGAATTGGAGTTATGGAAAAGTACCTGATTACATAGAATTAATAGTTTAATAAAAAATAATTAAGCATTCAAATTAAATAGTTTAAAGTCCTTAAAATGTATTGGGCTAGAATAATGCATGGATACATTATGGCTTGGCCGAATTGTAGGCTACACCTATACTAGGGTGGGTGGCCAACTAACATTTTTTAAGGAGGTGGCAAAATAATTAATTTAATTTAAAAAATTAAAATTAGGGCCACCTTGTTACTTGATATAAATAAGAAGCAATCTTTAAGGCTTTAGGTCAGACAATTTACGCCATTTTTAGGGTTTCTAGTCATAATATCTTGTGATTTTAACCTATTAGCACAAATATGGTCTTAAAGGAGAACCAAGCCATTTAAATCTAGAGTTGATCAAGATAACGAGTGCTTACACACTATGCCATTCAAGAATTAGAGAATAGTAAAGAAGGCTAGTTGGATGAAGCTTTTCAAATGGATCTACTCAAAGAATTCTTCGATTGCATTTGTAAATCTATAAATCAAGCAATTGATTATGATAGTTTTATTGTATATGACAACATGATCTAGTATGATTTGGCTTGAAAATTTTTAAAATTCTATTGCATAATTTATTTTGTTTTTCCAACATACCAGCAATCATCCTATATTGTCATATGATTGCCAAAATAAATCACAATAATGTTTCAAAAACATTAATAAAAAGGCAAGCTTTGATTGATAGCAATAACTACCTTCATTACTTCTTTCCTTTGGTTCTTAAAATATGTCACACATATTTAAATGCCAATATCTATGTATCATACACCAAGAGAAGTGAATTAATCTCAAAACATGTTTAATTAGTAAACTTCTATAAGCTACCTAGTTTGATAATATCAAAGTATTTCTTGCAATAAACTCTATTAATCTAGCCCTCCATAATTATGGCATGTTTTCTTATTATTTCATTTGTCTTTCTTTAGAAGAAAGTATAATGACAATACATGGATCAGGATCCATGATCCATTTAACATGCTCAAGTCTTGAAATACATCATATTATATGAAGCTTGATTAGGCTACTTTCTGACATCTTGCTTGGGAATAATTCCTTAGAGATGTCAAATTTCTCATCATCATTGACATTATTGAACTATTCTATAAGGCTTTGAATGATTTTCATGAGCATTAATTACCACTAGCTCCTCTTTTTGAGTTCAGGCATCACACTAGCCATCATCACAATGTGGTTAGATCAAGATCATTTATATGAGCTTCATTAATTGCCTTTAACCTAGTGGGCAATTATTGGATATGCCATTTGTTTTGTATTAATACAATCTTATTACTGTGGGATTAGATAATAGAGTTTGGTCCATTAATTTATTAGCATCAAGTATGCTATGCAGTAACAAGTTTAAAGTCTTTCTTGTTTACATCCTATATGGATCGAGAACATATATTATGTTAATTGCATGCAAAAGGTAATCATTAAGTCAAGTTTTAATCCTTTACTGATTATTCTCATTTCTTTGTCAAAATTATAGCCCTCAACTACAATACAAGAAATTCAACATTGAACTTCTTAATAAGGTAGAACCCCTTTCATCCTTACATAACCTTGAGTAATTTAATAAGCCATGAAAGAACAAATAGAGTAGGTAACTTAGGTTACTAATTACATCTCTATGAAACTTTTAGATCAGTTAAATTGTAACTCTTTCCTAAGTGCATCATATGCATTCCGTCTAACCAATATATCTAATGCTTTTTAGTCAAGCTTGTAAGCATCTCGACAACATGACATTCATTGAGTAAGACCCATTATTCATAACTTAAGTAGTTTGGATGACAATTTGGCCTTGAATGATGTAACAAGTTTCATGAAAATGAAACTTAGGTATCTTGTTATGAATAATTAAAGGCAATTAATTATGCTTATGCATGACTCAATATTTTTAAGTGATTTTAATTAATTATTATTTAGGTCTGATTGATTTACATTTGATTGTATGCTATTGGTATTCATTTGATTGTACATATATATATATATCATATATATAAATAAACAAAATAAATATAGCATACGCAATCTACTAAGATGATTATGGACTTTAACTAAACTAGTTTCCTTGAGCCATTGGGAAACTATGTGGTCAGTTTCCTATGGATACAACACATACACTTCATAAGTCTTGATGGTGATCTTTAAGGTAGGATTTAGTGCCATTTTTTTGCATCTTGGAATTTACAAAGTTTTATAATTCTAGCCTAATCCTAAATCGCTAACTATATAACAATTACATAAGTTTAAAAAACCTCAAGTTGCATTCGAAGGGATCAGAGTGAGATGACAATTTGACTACCCGAAGAATAAAGAAAGAAAGTAGGGTTCATAAACCTTCTTTCTAAAAATAGTGACCAAGATAAAATAACATTAACCATCCATAATGTAGTCATACTAAGGTCTAGTCTATAATCATCCATCATGCTTACATAATCATCTATAGGCATTATTCATGTATAATCATCCTTCACATGGTGATCACATGCATTCCATGCGTAAAAATAAACAAAAAAAATTTTAAATATTTATCAAAATGTCTCTAGGTATTGGCTATGACAGTTAAAACATTTTTAATCGAGTTCTTAACTTCTAGAAAGTTTGTCTTAAAATCGACATTACCTAATTTTTAGGTGACTTGTCTTTACTGGGACAAATTCTTTTAATTGCATAGTCATTTTTTTTTTTCCAAAATTTAAATATTAAAATTATGGTGACTTATGTTTATTAAACTTTTTAAGAAAACTACTTTAGAATTTTTAATCCTTTATAAACATACTTATTTTGGGAAACTACGTTGTAATAAAACCTTTTAGTTTTGTTTAGCCACTTCTAACTTTTAGGAATCTCATCTATTAGAATAGTTATCTAATTCAACTAGAATTCATCCCTAAGTTTTAGAAATCATATTCTTAGTTTTTAGGAATCTTACTCCGACTAGAAAACTAGCTTTAACGAAAGTCAGGCTTTACTAATTAGTGTCCTTTGTATAGACGATATCCTTGGCCATGTGAATGGCCTTTGACTGCCTTCTTTGGAAAGTGTTTGGGGACTGCGTTTAGGTTCTAGAAATATTCATTAGGTGGTACCAAAGATTGATCCCTAGTAGTAACCTAAACTGCAATAATTTTCTATTCTTAGGTGCAACTTTAGAGTAAATCGAGTTTGGTAATGTTTGCCATAAATTCTAGCAACAAAATTAGTTTATAAACCAAATCAAATTCAGTTCTCTTATTATCCTAAGATGCAACAAATCTGTGGAATGTTTCCGCAAAGATTTGGTGCATTAGGCATAATAACTCCTCCCAAGTTATTCAAAAATTCCAACTTGAGATTTTTGTACACAAAGGTTGAGGTTAGTTTTCTTTAAGTCAAAACAAGTGTAAATAAATTACAATTAATTTTTATACATAATATATAATATAAAATATAAAATAATATAAAAATCAATTTTTTCAACATTTTAATGTGTATTTAGTTCGAATCGATGGAAAAAAATTCATCAATTTAAAGTATATTGATTAATATACATCTTAAGTGTGTTGCCCAAATTTAAAAAAAGATGTTTAAAAGTTTTTTTTTACAAATATTTATGGCCCAAAACTTATAGATCAATGTATTTGACATTACGATGTCAGTCTCTATGATTTAACTTATACCTACTATATGTAATCTACAACTTATAGGCTTTGATAACACTTTGAAATGATCCATATCCTAGTTAAGTCTGTTCTCATACATATATTGGATTTCAAAAATTGATAAAATAACATAAAATAAATAGCCAAAAACATTAACATAGAAATAACCAAACTTTTTTATGAATCTTTAAGAATGGACTTACGTATAGTAAATCATACTAGAACTTTGCAAAATTAAATCATGCATCTGATAAGGGATTACTTGACTCTCAAGTCTAGTAATCTAGAGTAATCGAAGTCCAAAAGACACTGGTAGATCTATGGTTGGGCTTTCTGAAAGGATTCTTGAGATCACGAGTAGCACATTTGTCCTGCCACTAATGATATTCCATAAAGATATTTGTTGGAGCCTTCACAAAGACTAATGGTTCTTTAGTGCTAGTTAAAAGGCTTACCAAGCATTAACCAAAAGGCTGAATGTAACCGTTTTCAATCTCACATAATCAAGAATGATTCGAGGTAGTCATAGAGATGTGAGATAACATTGCAGGAAGGTTATAAAGGGGGGCCAATGGTAGTGTTTGGCCTTTAATGAGTGGCAACTACTCTCTCTAATGCTAAAAACTAATTTCCCACCTAGAATCTGATCAAGAAAAATCCCAGATCTCTAAAAGGGAAAGTGGGGCAAAAAGAGCTTAGAATGGCTTAAGGAGGTACCGACTTTGGCAGGGATCTTAGAGATTTTATCCCAAAGGTTTTTTGATAGCCACACTTAGCTAATATTCCTTAATAAAATATTTATTAACATTTAAGGCTAGGTTAGGCTTGACTAATGGGCCAACCATGCCCATTCAAGACAAGCCTAATTGGTGGCGCACTTTGGTGGGTTTTTGGGAGCCCAAGTCAAACTATTTTAACCAATCCACCCAAGATGGGGCCTAGTTATTAACCAATTAATATCTAGGCCTAACACTACACAAATATGGCCCACACTAATGCATCTAGCTTATATACTAAAAGTTTCAAGGCAACAAGTAATCATATTACAAGAATTCACTAAATAATTCATAAAACTCGTAGTGGAAACAAATCAAAAAGATAAAGTCATGACTCTAAATCGGATCATCTTGCATGATCTTAATTAATCCTAAAAATCAAGAACCTAAAGAATGAATTATGATCTTTACATAACTAAGAAGTCTTTTAGCAATTCCATGACCCAAGGACATGTATTCTAAGCTTGGTTATCTTAAAACAAAGTTATCTAAACAGCCAACCTGTAACTGTTATCCACACTGGTGACCTACTAAACTTTCAATAAGGTTAAGATTTTGTTTAGGAGTTATGCTAGTAGCTTAAATTTCAAAAACCTTCCCTTTACTTTAATCCTTTTTTAGTGTTGAATCAAAACAAATCTAGAAAATAACTTTTCTAGTAGCGAAAAAGCAAATTGCAAAAAACCAAAAAGAGGAAAGGTAAATCACAATTTACTTTTTAGAAGAGATAAGGTGGCATAAATTCCAAGATCCTTAGATAAGGGATGGCAAGTTTGGCTTAAATAATAAGGGTTTCTTATTTCCAACCTTAGGCCAATTAACAGTTAAATCCCTAGCCCACTTAAACTGATACAAACTAGACATAAGTAACTATTACTTATATTAGGTACTTGCATCTAACCTTATTTTAATTTCAAACTAATCACCCTTATATGTGTAACCTATTAAGCCCCCATCATGTTAGTAATAAATATAAAATACCCAATTAAGAATATTTATATTTGTAAACTAATATTGGCATCCAGTAGTGCATCATGGCAATCGAACATGCAAGGAGTGTTAGTACGATTTTGGCAAGCACTTCAATATTCAATATCTCAATGTAATAAATATCCTTTCATCATATATCTAAAAATTAGCCAAAGCATGGTTCAATGACTACTCTTAGCCCATTCGATATTAATATGCAACCTCTATGTGTTAATTCCATAATTAATATTGCCTTGGCCAAGGACTTTAAGTTAACATAGGCTAGGTAAATGTGAGATGTGTCCCTCATATCACTTAGGGTGATGAATCCTTTTTGGACCACTCATTCACCTATCATATGATTCATGCCATACCTAAAACCATCTTACCATAAGCATCCATCTATTATAGACCCATTCATGATGGAATCAAAACTTAATACTCCTTATATGAGAAGATCTGATTCATAAGCTAAAAGATCATTTACATTACTAATACATGAGAATATTTCCATAGATACTTAAATGAAATACCAAATGAAACTCTCATAGTGAGTCATGTTCAGTGAACTTGTTACCATAATAAGCACCTATATGATGTCCCTAAGTTTCTTTATACTTCAACTTATGAGATCAGCTGCATGCATCATATGCATGGAGGCTAAAATTTGCCAGCCTTTGTGTATTGTCAATGCTCTGCCTTGATAATGCAATAACCAACAATGGTTTAGAAACATGGATGCATAGGGATCTCATAATTAAAACTCTTTATAATTCCCTTATAAGGTCCATGTGTTTCATGGGCTTTTTCTACATTAGATATGTATAATAAACATACAATGACATCATACAGATAAAGAAATATCTCCATAGCATTAATAAAATACAATGTTTGATTACATGAAATCATTAAATTCTAATATGAGGCTCACACTGACAATCTTCCATCACTACTAAAGCTAATTGCCCATATGTCTATGTCCCATACTGTCCATATGAACGTTGGTGAAAAGATCAGCTAAAATCTCTTTAGTGGGTACTCATTCCATACAAACATCACGTCTCTCAATAATGTCTCTAATGACATGATATTATAGTAACATATGTTTGGATTTGTGATGAGACCTTAGTTCCATAGCTTGTGCTATGACTCTATTATTATCACAGTAAAGCAGTACTAGATCAACAAGGCTTAGAATCATACAAAGTATGATAACCAACTTTTTCATCCAAGCTACTCGTTTACACCTCACACGCAAAAACATATTTGGCTTTAGTTGTTAAGTCAACAGCCTTGGCCTGTTTAGACTTCTCCAACCAACTGCAGTATTGTTAAAGGCAAATATAAAGTAGCCTTGCGATTTGTTATTGTCCTAATCAGATTTAAAGCTAGCACCAGTATAACCTTACACGGAGTTTAGCCCTTCCATATACCAAAAATATAACTTTAGTTCTTTGCAAATATTTAAAGATATTTTTTATAGCAGTCTAGTGACTTTCACTAAGATCACTTTGGTATCTGCTTGTGCTCCTTAAAGCATATAATACATTTGGGTCTAACAGTCGATGCATATGGGATCTTATTCATCCGTGGTCTTTCATGTGATGTTTTAGGACACATTTGTTTTGAGTAAGGTACACTGTGGTAGGTTTCTTTTCTTAGAGTTTACCATGCTAAACCTTTTTAGAACATTACCTATGTACATTGATTGAGATAAGCCAAGTAGCCTCTTTAATCTATCTCTATATATCTTAATTCCTCTACTTCTTTTATGTCTTTCATGGAGAATTATTTGGATAGCTAGAATTGAGTGGCCTACAACATTATTATGTTGTTTCCTATGAGCAATTTGTTATCAACATACAGCACCAAGAAAATAAGAGCTTGCTCATTCACCTTTTTGCAGACACATGGATCATCAGGATCTTTTATGAAGCCCAATTCTTTAATTACTTCATCAAATATAATACTTCAACTTTGTGAAGCTTGCATTAGCTTATATATGGACTATTTCAGCTTGTATAGCTGATCTACATTTGACTTGGATGCAAAACCATCAAGCTATGTCATGTACACTTTCTTCAGTAAATTCTCATCGTGGAATGTAGTTTTTACATCCATTTCCATTATCTCAGAATCATGATATGTAGCTATAGCAAGCATGATCCTAATGGATTTTATCATGGCAACTGGGGAAAAGGTTTCCTCATAATCAATGCCTTTTATTTGATTATAACATTTTGCCACCAATTCGGCCTTATACATTTGTATGTTGCCATTTATGTTAGTCTTTCTCTTAAAGACCCACTTGCACCTTAAGGTTTTTATCCCTTTTGGGTAGGTTAACCAAAGTTTGAACTTTCATGGCATCCATTTTGGATCTTATAGCTTTAACCCATTTCTCACAATCATTGTCGAATATTTGCTTCTTTATAATTATAGGTTCTATATCACAAGCTAAGACTTGGTCCATAAGAAAACTATATAATTTTGGATCTTACTAGATTAAGGAAGTTGTGTCTCTTGAGCTTCAAGTGGAGCATTTGATGCTTCAACTATTGGCTCAAGTTCCATAGGAATATTTTGTTTATGGTTCTTGAACTTCTTTAAGATCAATTTTACTCCTACTAGACCTTTTAACTAGAAACTTTTTCTTTAGGAAGTGTCCATGTTTTGAGACAAGCACCTTTTGCCTTCTGGGATTATAAAAATAGTATCCAATGGCTTCTTTAAGTTACCTTACAAAGTTGCATTTAACTAATCTTGTACCAAGCTTTTTAGTTATTAGACGCTTTATGTAAGTAGTGTATCCCTAAATTTTTATGTAACACAAGTTTGCATTTTTACCTTTCCATTTCTCATATGGTTTCTTATTAACAAATTTGGATGGAACTTTATTTAGAAGATAAGCAACAGTATCTAAGGTATATCCTCCAAAAAGATATTGGAAGGTTAGTCTTAGACATCATAGAATGAACCATGTCGAACAAGGTTTGATTTCTCCCTTTAAAAAGTCAGTTGTGTTATGGAGTTCTAGGTAGAGTCCATTGTGACAAAATCCCATTCTTAGCTAGATGATCCAAGAATTCTTAGCTTAAGTATTGATCTCTTTGATTAAATCTAAAAGCTAGAATACTTTTGGTAGTTTGTTTTTCTACTTCAGCCCTATACTCTTTGAACTTTTTAAAAGCTTCAAACTTATACTTCATTAAGTACACATTCCTATACCTTGAGTAATAATCGATAAAAGTAATAAAATAGGAATATCCATGTATAGCCATTATATTATTAGTCTAAATACATCTACATGTACAAGGCCCATAAATCACTAGCCCTTTCATTTTTACCAGTGATGGGAGTCCTCGTCATCTTACTAGGGAGACAACATTCACATGTTCCATATGGTTCATAATCAAACTGGTTAAGATAGCCTTATTTATGTAACTTGGCTACTTGAGTCTCATCGACATGCCTAAACCTACGATGCCAGAAACTGGTCTTTGTTGGATCATTGTTTTTAGCATTCTTTAAATTTATGTTAAGTAAAGGCATTTTAGGATCCTAAACAAAGCCTATTCTTTAATAAGTCCAATCCATCAACCATGCCATTTAGGATAATTGTGCAACTATAACTTTTCATACTAAATTCGAAATTATCATTCTTACAAAGGTATGACATTAAAATGACATTTCTAGATAATCTTGGAACATAAAGACATTTTTTTAGTTCTAAAGTCATGCTTGTAAGCAATGATAAGGTACAAGTTTTAATGGCAACTACAATAACCTATGCCACATTGCCTATTTTTAGAGCCACCTCATTAGAGCCCAACTCTTTATTGTTTTTAATAAGTTTATTGTAGGAAAAACTGATCAGATGTGCAGTAGAATTTTTTAAAAGTTTTTCATTCGATCATACTAAATCGTGTTGTTATATCAATAAAATCATTTTAATTAGTTACTTGATTTGAGGATCATAAAATGCCATCCAAGAATTCCTAGGTCCATGTGAAAGCTTAAACCAACTAACCTTCTTCACTATTCTTTAATTCCTGGATGGTGGAGTGTATGGGCACTCTTTGTCTCGATTAACTCTAGATTCTATACCACTAGGTTTAGAATCATGAGATGTTGTGATTAGAAACCTCCAAGTGTGGCCTCAAAGTCTAAGAAAAAAACCCTTGGCATAAGCCCTTTATTTATATTAAGTAACAAGGTAGCTCTAATTTGAATTTTTTTAATTAAACTAATTATTTTATTAATTCCATAAAGCCCATATATGAGGCCAACCCTAGTATGGGTGCCCACTAAAATTTGGCCCAGACCCTACGTTCATAAACAAAATTTTGGCCCATATTTAATTTATTGAATTTAGCCTATTTAATTTGAATACTAATTAATTCTGATTAAACTATTAATTTTATTTAGCCTAATAATTTTTCATAACTCTAATTCTAATTCGAAATAAAATCATGGTAGTTTTATTCGAATAGAATAATTATGTGCTATTTATCAAAATAAAATTAACTTTAATAAAAAATTAATTTAATCATAAATTAAAATAAATAAATAAAATAATTTCTTAATTTATTTAGAATATTATCCATATTTAATTTATAAATAAATATTTAAACAAGTCTTAATAGATATTAAATTAATTATATAAATAATTAACTTTCGATGACTATGTAATTTAAATTAATTCTTACATTTATCAAAAGATAAACATAATTAATTTAAATTACTAATTCTTTTCTAAATAAATATTTAGTCAAATTAAATATATTTTTTAAATAAATAATACCAAAAGATCATTTTCATTTATTTACTAAAGAAAATGCCTACAGTTTTGAAGTGAGTGAATCTGGTTTACCACTTCATCATATCAAGAATCTTTCATCTCTAAATATTCTGATTAACAATAAATCGTTAAAGAATTATATTGAGCTAGTGTGGGATCAATTGGACATATATAATTAGGGTCCAATAATTTGTGTACTAATTATTCTATCCTGGATAATTAATCACATAATTATTAATTTTAGAGCTGTATCATTAAAGACTTTAGACTGCACTTCGAATTATATATTGCATTATGTAAGCTTTATAGATAGCCTTTTAGTCTAATGACCTTGTCATTTGTGTAATACCTTCATATGATATCCATGATCAACTTAATATTAAAAGTTCATTTTACCTACTCCCCATGTGAAAATGATTGTTTATCACATGGCAACAATTTATCATTTGACATATAAATGATGGAGGCCTTGTCCATTTTCACTATATCATATAATGCCTTTTAAGAGGATAATTTTAACACTTTATGGGACCTATGATTCGATATCTATAAGTAGAGTTCTCATTAAGTATAAGTCATATGCCCAACAAACTTGTCTAATAGCTTACGTTTTTTAGATGCTTTAGCCTTTAGAACGTCAAAGCATACAAGTTATGCACAGAGTCAATTACTTACTTAGCATTAAGGTAATTACATAATAAACATAAAAAATGAATTCATCCATGTAAAGTAACTTATTAATGGACTAATTACACTTTGGTCCTATCAATATATCACCACTTCTAAGTATTATATCTAGGTCTCTACTTAGAAGTCAAATCACTCTTTATGACCATAGCAAGCCATCTCTCCAATTGGATTTAGATGACATAATAGTCTTAACATGAGTTAATTATTCACAATAATCCTATCGACTATAGACTATCGATTTAAACTACTTATCTTAGAATGTTGTCTTCCCACAAATGAAGTCTATTATATCCAACATCTAACGGTATAAACACAAGTGGTAAATAAGCCATATTTACTTATATTTACTTTAACATGTAAAAGAGGATAGAATAGTAACGATATAATGATAACTCAAATATATATATATATATAATCAGTTCCAGTCAGTGAAATATATCAAAAAAATCATTCATCCTTAAGGCATTCCTAACAATCTCCCACTTGCCCTAATAGAGTAAATGAGTCATGTCTCACATCCCCATACCCTTAATGTGCTTTTCGAAACTCCTAGCCACCAGAGTTTTAGTAAAAAGGATCTACAAGGTTGTCCCTAAATGTAATTTCCCAAACATTAACAACTCCTTCCATCACTAGCTCTCTTATAATGTGGTTTTTCTTGTCTTGCTTTGTCCTCTTATGGTGTCTAGATTCCTTGGTGGTTGCTATTGCTGTATTATTATCGCAATAAAATATCATAGGTCATCTATAGCAAGAATTCTTTCAAGGTTTAAGGAACTTGCGAAGCCAAGCCACTTCCTTAGATGTTTTAGAAATTCATCAAAGATGTATTCACCACCTTAATCGGATCAAAGTATCCTAATGGATTTACCCAATTGCTTCTCTATTTCTACATGATACTCTTTAAATTTATCAAAGATTGCTCTTATAGTGCATCAAGTACACATATCCAAACCTTGAGTAATCATCTATGAATGATACATAGTACTCATACCCTTTTTATGCTTTAATGTTCATAAGGCCACATACTTCAATGTGCATAATTTCTAGAAGTTCATTGGCTTTGTAACTTTTGCTCCTAAAGACTTCTCGATCATTTTACCTTTAAGATAAGATTTATATTAGGGAAGATGTACCTCCTTTCGAGATTCCAATGGACCATCATTTAGTAGTCTTTAAATCCTTTCTTGGCTAATATAAACAAGTCTTAAACGCCAAAGGTATGCCTCATTAAAGTGAGAAGTTTTTAACTTTTTAGAGTTATTCATTCATTTAATGTCTAGCAATAAGTGAATCTTTGGTTTAATCAAATAAAGATTATTATCCATTTTTTCCAGAATAGATAAAAGACTTACTTTTATGAATTATTATAGTTTTATTAAAAGAAACATATATAAGAATCTTTAATTAAACAAGTGACTAAAATAAGGTTCCTCTTAAAACTAGGAAAATAAAAACAGTTTTTCAACAAAATAAATTTAAATTCATCAAAATAAAGGGGTACATCTCCCACTACTTTTGCTAACACCATGCTTGTACTATCGATTCCTAATGAGAGGTTTCTCTCAAGTAAACTTCTTGTTTCCTTGAATCTTTGCAAAGAAACACAAACATGCTTAGTGGCTTTAGAATCAATAACCTAAGTGTCTTTTAAATCTTCCACTAAGAAAGCTTTAACTTAAAGAAGGTTAGGAATTCCTTGCAAGTCTTCTTAAAATGACCAAGCTTTCCATAATAGAAGCATTTTGAATTTTTAAGGTCCTTAGGTTTTTTTTCTTTTTCTTCTTACCTTCGGATAAAGAAGGAATAGAAGACTTAGAAGCCCTTTGCTTCTTGGAGTTTTGTTTTTTCTTTTCCTTGTTCCTAAAACTAGAATTAGAAGGTAGATTTACCTCTACCTTAGGTTGATGGCCATAATAAAGCATGAGCTTATAAGCTTATAACTTCCGCAAAAGCTTGATGAGACCTAACTTTTTGTTTCTTAGATTATATGCAGCTTGAAAGCCTATAAAATCCTTAGAAAAATTTTAAACACCATCTCAATTTAGGTGTTATATTCTAACTCAACACCATTTTTAGTAGCCTGAGCAAAGTATTTCATAAGCATGAGCATATGATCCTTTACTAGAGTTCCTACTTTTTGCTCATAATTCATTAAATTGGTAATAATAGATTGTCTAGCCAACTTAACTTGGCTTCTGAACATATCTTTCAAATTATCCATGATTTGTTTAGCAGTAGCATAGCTCTCATGTTGCTTTTGTGAAGCATTTGACATGCCAACCAGTATATTGCAATGTGCTATGTCATTGGAGTCTTTCCAATGAGTGTAAAGAACAAAAGCCTATCCATTAAGTGCATCATGTGGAGGCTCAAGTGGGTAAGGTTTGTCAAACACAAACTTATGTTTCTCGTAGCCGAGAACAATTAACAGATTTCTTTTCCAATTTTTTAAATTATCTCCATTCAATTTGTTATCAGTGCGAATTTGAATAAAAGGTGTAGGTGACATTTTGAACTAAAACATCTAAATACTGCAATCATGCTCAAGCAAATATAAATTAGAATTTAGCAATTAAACATAGATATATATATATATATGTTACTACATAAATCCTCACAAAAATGTAGCATTGCAATGGTAATTTTTAGCATCTATTGTCATAAGCCATTGAGGGGTGATCATAATTCAAATAGCCAAAAACATGGATTCTATCTAGTTAATATACGTTACATTAAATCCTCTTTGGTTAGGACATATATTAATAACCATTTATTTGGCCACCAATTTAACTAACAGAACTTTGAGAAGAGGTTATTATTAACCCAATCTTGAGTGTATAACTATTGTTTATGAAACCCAATCCATGCACTATTTAAGTCATCGAGGGCTGATCTAGAATATAACATGCCCAAGCAAGTTTTCTACATGAGAGATCCAATATAATATAGCGATAGTGGTCGACCACCTGTCGAGAGGTATGGCTAAGAAAGAACTGGCACAAGGTGTTACCATGCTTTCACATATGGATCAACAATAAAGGCCATGGGTTTTGTTTGAAAACCTCTCCCACTTAATATTTTAGAAAAACATGTATGGTTGTAATATGCATGATTAATATAAGTTTGAGTGGCATTCACCTATTCTATATGGCATGTTATTAATCATATACATACATCCATCAACAAAACATATAGATGAAAAAATATTTAACCAGCTAAACCATGATCTAATCATAAAAATAATAAAAAAATAAGATTACAAAATTTTATCCAAATCATACTTTAGGTCTTAAACTTTTTGCTCTATCTTTATCCATCGATTTCCATCCATGTAATTTGTTTGTTCATATCCATAAAATATTTAAAAGTAACCATATTTTTAATGTAATATAAAAATCAAGATTAAAACATCTATCCTTTAACAATAATGTTATCTAACCCATAGCTCATGAGAATTTTTGACAAATAATGCTCGAAAAATCCATTGGGTTTCAAATCCCAGCTTTTCTCACAACCCACAGTGGCCCGATACCTTAATATTAGGCCCTGAATGGGCCTAAATTGCCACCAAGGTTCAAGCCTTAATGGCATAACAAGCCACTCCTGGGGACATGCTTGTACACCTAGGATACACGCGTCCTACACCCTAAGTGGGTGCCTTACACCCTCGAGGTGCTCACGTCTTGTCTTAGGACAAGTGGGCGTAAGGCTGTGCCCCCAGATTATATGTGTCCTGCCCTCAGGGTTGTTGGCCATGTCATACCTCCTAGGCTCGTATGCCCTACCCCTAAGGTAAGTAGGCGTGCCTTGCCCTCAAGGTGCATGCTTCGCACCTCCAGGGTGTGTGCGCCCCACACCTAGGGTGGGTGGGCATGCCTTGCCCCACTTGCTAGGTGGTTAGGCACACATTCCATGTACATAAAGGTGCAAACATGCCTACCAGCCCTACTCCTACCCTCAAGTGTAGCCAAGCCATACCCCTACTTTTAGGGTTCGTATCCTAATAGCACCCTTAGTGGCTTAGGCTACTTGGGTTCAAATCTTAAAAGGCTTAAGGTTAGAGTTTTAGGGTTTTTAGGTTTTCATGGTTTTCCCAGTGCGAATACCAATGCCCAAAAAATCTACACATCATAAAGCTATTAGTTCTAAATAAAAGCTATTGAAATTCCAAGTAGCTTTCTAATTATCAGAAAACAAGTAGGTTAATTCAAAAATAATTTGCAATTTTTAGATCTTCATCTTCCATGTACAAATTAGATAAAAATTTAAAGAAAATAGAAAACAAGCCTATATGGTGATGATAGACCAGATCTAATTACAAACCCTATAAAAACCTAAATACATCAATTTTAAAATCTAAGGGATCATGATCAGTAAAAAAAATAATATATATGTCATGATAAGCAACATAATAGAAATCCTAGAATGCCATCTCTCTAATAATTAAATCCACACATATGTAAGGAGAATTTGATTAAAAGTTTTATACATAGAAAATAGTCACAATCTAGCTCAGATACCAATTGTAAGAAAAATTGATTAGATACGTATTGGAATTTTTGAAAATTTTTAATCTGGTCCTACTGAATCGTGTTTTTATATACAATAAAACCATTTTAATCAATTACCTAAATTGTAAATTTGAAGATGTCGTCCAAGATTTCTTAGGCCCATCTGAAAGCTCCAACAAACTAGCTTCTCCATTATTCTCTAATTCCCAAATGGTTGAGTGTGTGGGCACTCTTTGTTTCAATCAACTTCAGATTCGTACAGCTTGATTCTCTTTAACAACCACCTTGTGTCACCAGCTTTAGAATCATGAGATATTGCGATTAGAAACCTTTAAGTCTAGTGCCAAAGTCTAAGAAAAAACCCAAGGTATAAGCTTCTTATTTATATCAGGTAACAAGGTAGCCTTAATTTTAAATTTTTAATTAAATAATCATTTTTTTAATTTCATAAAACTCATATGTGGTGCCAACCCTAGTATAGGTGCCTATTACTATTTAGCCCAAACCTTAGTGCCCATAAACAATATTTTGGACCAAATTTATTTTAATGAATTTAGCATGTTTTATCTTAATACTAATTAATTATGATTAGATTATTCATTTTATTTAGCCCAATAATTTTCCACAACTCTAATTCTAATTTGAAATAAAATTATGGCAATTTTATTTGAATAGAATAATTATGTACGAATTACCAAAATAAAATTAACTATAATAAAATAATGATTTAATCATAAATTAAAATAAATTTTACTTTATTTATAATGTTATTCATATTTAATTTATAAATATTTAAACAACTCTTGATAGATATTAAATTAATTATATAAAAATTAATTTCTCATATCTATTTAATTTAAATTAATTCTAATATTTATCAAAAGATAAGTGTAATTAATTTAAATATACTATTTTTTTCTAAATAAATATTTAATCAAATTAAATATATATTCTAAATAAATAGTACCAAAAAATCATTTTTTATTTATTTACTAAAAAAAATGCCTACACTTTTAAAGTGAGTGAATCCAGCATAGCGCTTCATCATATTGAAAATCTTCCGTGTCTAGATATTCTGATCAATAATTAACCATTAAGGAAATATATTGACCTAGTGGAGAGACCAATTGGACATATATAATTAGGCTCCAATAATCTATGTATTAATTATTCTATCTCAAATAATTAGTCACATAATTATTAACCTTAGAGTTATACCACTAACTTGAGACTACACTCCCAGTTATATACCTTATTATGTAAGCTTTATAAATAGCCTATTAATCCAATGACCTTGTCATTTATGTAATACCCTCATATGATATCCGTGATTAACTTAAAGTTAAAAGTCCATTTTACCTACTTGATCACCTAATCTTAAAGTAATATCTTACTCTCCATGTGAAAATTATTGTTCACTACATGTGAACAATTTGTCATTTGATATATAGATGATCGAGGCCTCTTTCATTTTCACTATACTCTATAATGTCTTCTAAGAAGATAACATTAACTTTTTATAGGTGCTATAATTCCATATCTATAAGTAAAGCTCTCATTGAGCATAAGTCATATGCCCAGCGAATAGGTCAGTAGCTTACTACTTTGAGATGCTTTAGCATTTGAAACGTTACAGCATGCAAGTTATACATATGGAGTTAATTACTTACTCAGGATTAAGGTAATTGCACAATGAACGTCAACAGTGAATTAATCCATGTAAATTTACTTATTAATGGACTAATTGTACTTTGGTCTAGTCTAATATCTCACCACTTTTGGGTAATCTATCTATGTCTCTATTTAGGAGTCAAACCAATCAAGATGAGCCATCTCCCTAATTGGATTTAAATAACATAATAGTCTTACCATGAGTTCATATTAACCCCACAGACTATGGGCAATGGATTTAGACTACTTAACTTAGAATGTTCTCTTCCCTTATATAAAATCCATTATATGTAATATTCTAACACTATAAACACAAGTAGTCAACAAGCCATATATGCTTACATTTACTTTAGCATGTAGTTCTAAATGAGAAAGGAATAGTAATGATATAATGATAATTCGAATATCTATAAATGATCAGTTCAAATTAATGAAATACATCAAAATGTCATTCATTCTTAGGGCATTCTGAACACTTATGTCATTACATAAGTGCAATTCACAACAGAAATTAATTACCTAGGTAATCAACAGTAGAAATTTAACTCAATCATGCAAAGGTCATCTATCTTCCTTTTATTGAGAACATTCCTCAATTTTACATACTAATTCAAACACTTTAGGCTTATGGCATCTAATATGCCTTGTAATTTAGTTATTATATTTATCATTACCAGCAGCCTAGTATGAAATAAATGATATTAGTTATTCATGTATTAAACTGATAATGACAAGGTATTACATCTTTATTGGTTTTCTACTAATTTTTTGAGATAATAGCCCTCGCTATCATTCAAAAATCTCTTCAAGGTATTTCTAGTGCACTAAGATCCCTTTCAACATGCTGTAACCTTGGCGTTAGCCAAACAAATTGCAATAGGCCTAATTGGGTAAGCAACATAGCATGCCGATTGCATCTCTATGCAACTTTTAGATTAGTTAGGTGGCAACTCTTTACCTAAGTGCATCATATGCATTTTGCCTAACCATTGCCTCTAACATAATATGGTCATGCTTGTAAGCATTTGGACAACATGACATTAGTTAAGCAAAACCTATAAATTATAACTCAAGTAGCTTGGGAGGAAGAGAACTTGCAATTAGCCTAAAAAATCTTCACAGCCATAATTCAGGTATCTTGTTACAATCTAATAGAAGCCATCATTATCATGCAAAGCATGTGACTCAATATTGTTTGAGGGATTTCATTTGTTCATTTTATCTGTTAATTAGTATCTTATTTTATTTGCTTTCATAGCATTTATAATATCGTATAAAATAAGTCTACTATCATGCATACGACTTGGATGATTATGGACTACTATCTAATACAATTTCCTTAAGCCATCAAAGGCAATTGCTTGGTCAATTTTTAGGTGATCACATAGAATGTCTTCAAAAGCTTCTTGCAATCTCCTGGACTTAATGGTGCTCTCATTTAGATTTCTATCTTTAAGTTACAAAATCTTTCCTACCTACCCTAATTTCCACTTATGTAATCTAATTATGTTCATAATAAAGAAACCACTTCATTTAGATCTCTATCTTTAAGTTACAAAAGCTTTCCTAGCTAACCCTAATTTCCACTTATGTAATCTAATTATGTTCATAATAAAAAACCCATAAGTTACATTCGAGGGGATTTAGGTAAGAAAAAAATTTTACAACCCTGGAGAAAAATGAAGATAAGGCAACATTTCTAAATCTATTTAAAATAATTAACTATCCATAAACAATTAACCATACAACCATAATCATATTGGGCCTAGCCCATAATCATCTTATAATCCACAAAATTATGAATATATAAAATATGTTTTAAATTCAAGTTACCAATTTTCGATGTTTAAGTAATTGATTCATATTTAATTTAATTAAGAAAATAATTTTTTTTACATGATTAATAGTTATTCTAATCATATTAGAATAAATCCTATTCTAAATAGGTTAATCATTTAAAATAAATATATTTCTCAATCAATTGAATTAATTAAATTTTATTTCCAAGCTTATTGTATTATCTAATTTATTCCTTAAACAATTTAAGAAAGAATAATACAATTAAATAATTAGGTGTTTGATAATATTTATGAAAGGAAATCCTAGGCTCATGCATGTTTATATAAGCATAAAATTTTAATTAGAATTAAAATTATGCAGCGAAATTAAACAAAGAAACATTTAAATTCCTTAGGATCTTAAGAAGAAATGCATATGTGATCGGATAAGAATTTTAATACATAAATTTGATAAAAATCATATGTACTTAGAGACTTGTAAATCTAAGTGTCCGATCCCTTCATGAATACACTATGGGTTGATCACTACAATCTCTTATCAAAGCCAAAAGAAATATAAATGTCCTGCCTTCAATGGTGATCCACATAGATACCTATTGGAGCCTTCATAAGGTTCAGTGGCTCTTTAGTGCTAGCTAAAAGACTTCTCAAGCCTTGACTGAAAGATATATAGCGAACAGGTTTAGATTTGAAGTGATCCAAGAATAATCCCCATGATTGTTATGTTAAAAAAGAGATAAAGAGCTCTATAAGGAAATAGCTCTTTTTCGGAGATGCAAGCAAATAAATCAAAAACAAATTCCAATTTTTTTATTCTGATTAATTCCTTTAGGCTAGAAAATTGATTTTCTACCTTTCTTATGATAAAAAAACAATTTAAAATCACTCAGATACCATGTTTGCACCAACATATCCTTAGGAAAATGGCTGTTATGTGCAAATACCAATAAATGAGTCAAAAATCACAATTCTTGATTCTAGTTGATTCAAATTTGATAGAAAACTAATTTCCTACCTTTGTTATGATTGAAAGCATTTTAAGGTCACTAGAATACCAATCGACACATAAAGAGGCTCAAGAAAGATAAAAGGTTGGCGCAATAAATCTTAGGTAATTCTAAGGTTTTTTGCTAAGGTTTTCGGACAACTAACTTACTCCCAACAAGACTTAGTGTTATTTATATAGGCCTTATGGACTAGGTTTAGCTATTTAATGAATGAATTAGACTTATTAAACTAGCCCTATAGGTGGCGGTAACTTAAAGTGCTTCTTGGAGCTTAATTAAAACTATTTGACTTAGCTTGTCCAAGATTGGGCCCAACTAGAAACTTATTAGTATTTTAGGCCAATAGTACACCAACGATGGCTATTCCATGTGCTAAGCTCATTAGTAAGCTTAACTTAGAGTAGTTCACAACTAAACTCCATTAACTTGATAATTACGGATTTTAGACTAACTCCTTAATTTATATGTTAGATAATTTAATTCATAATTAAATTTTCTAACCCAACTAAAATAATTTTGCTTCATGTAGACATTATTAAATAATTAATTAAATAATTGTCCAATAATTATTTATTTTTCCAAATACAATTATTTGGCATAATTTAATAATATCCCTAAACTACTCTACAAATAAGTATCATCTTGATATGACATTCTTATCTTTATTGTCACATTAATATGTTTTAAATTATTCCTAATTGATCTTGTTCAACTAAATCCTCCTTATTATACCTTTTATTTAATTAGGTAATACTTAATTAAATCCTAATTTTAATCTAATAAATGATTTAGGCTTCCATTGTAATGACAATGAATACAATTACCCAATTAAGTGTATTTATATTTATAGACTAAAATTGGCCTTTAGTAAGGCATCATGACCACCTGATATTCAAGAACAGTTAATTGACCTCTTCAAGAAACCTTTTTAGTAACCAGTTTCTTGGTGTACTTTTTGCTCCTTTCACCACATATCCCAAAAGGATAACAAGCATGGTGTAATGTCTACTCATGTATCAATCTATATTAATTTTTACAGCTTTTGGTTAGCCTCATGAATTTAGAGAAACAATATCTCAGAAATTCATTATGCAATGGCCATCAATTTTATCGAGTTAACCAAAGCCATGAATGTATGAGATATGTCTCTAATGTTACTCAAAGTGGTGAATCCTTTTTGGATTGATTATTCATCCACCATATGATTCATGTCATACCTAATGTACCATACTTAGTATCCATCCATTATGGATTTATTTTAGATAAATTAAAGTATAACATTCCTCACATGAGATAACTTGGAATCACAAGTCTGAGGACTAATATCTATGATTGGCACATGAAAACATATTCCATAAACACTTGAGTGAATTATACCGAATGAAGTTCTCAATGGGCCATGTTCAATGAAATTTGTTCTTTTTTTCAATAAAATAAGCAACCATATGCTGTCTTAAGTGTTTTTATACTTCTACCTTTATGAGATCAGAGAGTTGCATGCATCAAATGCATGAAAACTTAGCATATGCTAGTGTTTGTGCTTTATTAATGCCCTGTTTTGACAATATGATGACTATGAATAGTTTTCGACACATGATTTTAATGCATAAGAATCCCATCATCGTAACTCGTTACTAACTTTGCAAGGCTATTGCGTTTCATGGGCTTCATCTAATTAGTTGCATGAGTTTCAGTCAACCCATTAACATGAAGAAAAACATTTAATCACTAACTAAAGTGATTAGTTTACATTATAAACTTATAAATGCCTCATCCAATCTGATTAGCTGAGGGCATATGCTAATATCTCCTACTTGCACTAAGCCAATTGCTAATGCATCTAATGCTAAAGTCTTTTGATTTGCAATCATGTCTTAACTTGGACAAAGCTTTAGTACTATTGTAAGCATATGTTTTATTACATTCATGACAATCTCATTATCAAGGTCATTAATTATTTAGATCACAAAGACACCCAAATTCCAATCATACAGTTTAGTTGTTACCTTAACAACTATTAAGGATCTTTTATTAGCTTGTAGGCTAGTGATCTAAACATAACTCCTGTTGTGAGCCTAAACAAAAGAGTTTATTTATGGCTTTTTGGGTATAAACATGTAATCCTTTCTAGTTTGAAACACTTTCTAAATAATTGCATTTTTAACATCATTATTATTTATCATTAAGTCAAATTATGATATTCAACTTTTAAAGAATCATAATTGCCCCCCATTAAATCCTATATATGTAGATTTAAAGGGAATTAGATTCAAAAACTATTATTTAATCCTGTAAGTTGCGGGCCATTTTGAATTCTAAATACTATTACATGTGTATGTTTAAGAATGATATAACCATAACATAGAACAAATTCTATGATTAATGATTTATTCAATGAGGACTGAATCTAAGCTTGACATCATATACCAACAATCATCCTCAATTTGCATGTAAATGCCACAATAAACATTTTATGTTCATGAATAAATCAAGATTATGTTTTCCAAACACTAGTCAAGAAGGCAAGCTTTGATCAACATCAATAAGGTTGCCATTGCCTATGGTCTAACTTTACTACTACTTTTATTTAGGCCTTACAATATGTCATACATATTTAAATGCCAACTTCTAGGCATCATATACTAAGAGAAGTGAATTAATCTCAATGTATATCTAATATTAAAACTTTTGTAAGTTTCTTAATTTTGATCATATCAAATGTTTCCTTAAAAACTCTATTAATATAGCTGTCCACTTTGTTGGCACATTTCTTTATTTTTTCCATTGTTTTTCTTTAAAAGAAAGCATATGGATAATCCATAGGTCATTATCCATCTAAAATTCTTAAGTTTTTAAATCCATCCTATCATATGAGGCTCTATCTTCTAAGATTTTACTTAAGAACAATTCCTTAGGGATATCAAACCTCCTGTTATGATTATCCTCATAGAACAATTCTTTAAGGTATTAGCTAATTTCTTGAGCTTAAATAGCTATTAGCTCTTTTTAGAGTTGGATGTCATACCAGCCATTATAGTTAATATGGCTTGATCAAGGTCGTAAATATGAACATGTTAGACAGCCCCTAACCTAGAGGGCTATTCTCTGAGTATTGCATTCAATGTGAGGCTAGTCAATGGAGTCTAGACCATTAAATTTATTAGCATCATATACTTTACTTAGCGATAGTCTATTAGTCATGTTGTATTTATATCCAGTATGAACCAAAACATTTTGTAGTTAATGATTTGTAATTTCAATCAGTAAGTAAGGTCTTACAACTTTAATGATTGTCCTTATTTATCGACATTATAGCCTTTAATTATAATACGAGAAATTCAACATTTGAATCTTTATGAGATAAACCTCTTTCATCATTCCATGACCTTGGGGATAGCGCAACAAACCATGAAAGAACTAATTAGGTAGGTAACATAGCTTACCAATTGCATCTCTATGCAACTCTTAGATCAGTTGGGTGGTAACCCTTTACCAAAATACATCTCATTTATTTGACCTAACCATTACCTTTAATGCCATTGGGTCAAGTTTGTAAGCATCTAGACAATAGAGCTTTAGTTGAGTAACACCCATTAATTATAACTTAAGCAACTTTAGTGAAATGGACCTTGAAGATAGCTTAACAAATCCCCATGGTCGAAACTGAGGTATCCTGATATAATTAACAGGAGGCATATGATCATGCTTAGGCATGGACCCAATATTTTATGAGGGATTTTTATCATTTATCATAGATCTCATTGTTGTGTAATTACCATGCTTAGCATTTATTCAATCATATATGACACATATATAAATTCAAAAATAAATCTAACACATGAGATCTACTAAGATGATTGTGGACTTTATCTATCTAATTTCCTTAAGCTGATAGGAAACTAGTAGGTAGAATTCTTAGGGATCTCATACAAGGTCTTCGCATGTTTTGATAATTATCTCCTTGGTCCTTTCTTATTGGCACCGTCTTCTTTATACCTTGGATTTACATAAATTCTAATCTTAACCTAAATCTAAATCTACAAGTGCTATGTAACAATTACATATCTTTGTAAGAAACCTCAAGTTACATTTGAGGGGATTTAGGTGAGAAGAGAATTTGCAACATAAAAGAAAAAAAGGGTAAGGATTATAGATCCTATTTATAAAATAAATACGAAAGGAAAAATTTAACTATTCATAACCTAGTCATACTAAATCTAGTCCACAATCATCCTTATACTAACATAATCATATTATAGGCATGATATTAAATAAGCAAAGCCAATATCACTTGGTGATCTTGTGTGTCATTTGCATAAACTTCTTCAAACAATTTGAGATGATTTATAAATTACTCAATAATTTTGATTCTTTAATTAAAACATTTTTAATTAAATTTCTAACTTTTAGGAAGAATGCCTTAAATTTCTAACTCTACCTTAATCTAGACAAAACATTTTGCATCTCATATTTCCTAAACCATTTAGGAAACTTGTTTTCCAAAAACAACAATTTTAAGATATTAAATTGGACATTGCTTAACTTTTAGGTTGTTTGTCATAACTAGGACATTATCTACCTTTCAAACAACTTTGTCTTAATTCATACAAATTTTTAACATGTAATATTTCCTAAACCATTTAAAAAAGTAGTTTTCAATTTTTCAAAGTCGTAGTAAATGATCCATATTTAATTTAATTAAGAGAACAATTTCCTTACATGATTAACATTTATTCTAATCATATTAGAACAAACCTACTCTAAATATGATTAATCATTTAAATTAAACATATTTTTCAATTAAAAAATTTAATTGAATTTTAATGCCATGCTTATTATGTTATCCAACTCATATCTTAAACAATTTAAGAAAATAAATACAATTGGATAATTAGGTGTTTGATAATAAGTAAGAGTTTTAATGGAACAAAATCTCTTATAGAGTTTTAATCTAATAGAAGCTTGTTCCATGCATGGCTATCTTAGCCATCCTAATTCAACTCAAACACCATTGTCTTCCTCCCAGTAAACCTCTGAAAATAAACCAAATTTGCAGCAACATCTTGCTACCATTGATGTTGCATGAAGGTCACACAAAGAAAGCAAAATGTTGTATCCATCACATTGACATAGTCCACCTAGTGTGGCCTGAAATTGAAACATTTTAAACTCCATTTTAACCTAATTTTTCCGGCAAGTATTATGAACTTTTCATGACACTTCAAGGTGGAAAAACAAGGAAAAAGTCACACTCATAGGTGCTGAAAATTTTAGCACCATCAAAACATAGAAATAGAGTCATCCTAGCAATAGTCAACACCAAAAAATTGATAGATGTCTCAAATATCAATTTAATTAGAAAAAAATATATTGAAACTAATTAATATTGATAGTAAACATGGATTAATGTGCAAAAAATTAAAAAGAAACAATTTCTTTAATTTTTAATCTAAGAAACGAATCAAAACAACCTAGAAAGCTAATAACATGTTAAGACTTTACTCTAAAATAATTAAAAATTTTAATTAATTATTTAAAAACTTTTAAATATGATTAAAGTTGAAAATTAAATGCTGTCCAAATTTAAAAAATTATGAAAAACAATTTTTCAAGAATTTTAGAAAACTTAAAAATCACCAAATCAACACACTTATTAATCAAATTGATTATCATAAAAAATCAAAATGCTAGCCCAGATGTAATCTACAAACCTTAGACTTTGACACAACTAAAAGGAAATCCCATGCTCATGCATATTGATATAAGCATAAAAATTTAATTAGAATTCAAATTACGCAGCAGAGTTAAACAAAGAAACATCTGGAGCCATTTTAAAACACAAATATGATAAAAATCATACCTACTTAAAGATTTAGAACGCTAAGCATAATGATCCCTCCATGAGCACCATGAGTTGATTACTGTGACCTTTTCTCGATGCCAAAAGTAACACAAGTGTCCTACCTTAAATGATGATCCACAAAGATGCCTTTTGGAGCTTTTATAAGGTCCGATGGGTCTGTGATGCTAGCCAGGAGACTTCTTAAGCCTTAAGTAAAATATATATAGCCAATAGATTTAGACCTAAAGTGATTTGGGAATAATTCCTATGCATTTTACGCTAAAAAGAAAAAAAATGGCTTCATAGAGAAATAGCTATTTCTTTTGCAGATACAGGCAAACCAATACAAAAATCCTAGTTTTTTTTTAATTTTTTGTTGATTCTTTTAGGCTAAAAAATTGATTTTCTACTTTTTTAAAAAATAAAAAACAATTTAAGATCACTTAAAAAACATGTTTGCGCCAAGGCACCCTTAAAAAAATAGCTGTTAGCATATATATCAATAAATGGATCCATAAATCACAATTCTTGATTCTGGTTAGTTCCACTATGATAGAAAACTGACTTTCTACCTTCGTTATGATCAAACGCACTTTGAGATCACTAGAATAGCAATCAGTTTATAAAAAGGCTCAGGGAAGCCAAGAGTTTAGGGTAATAGCCTTTAGAAGATCTAGGGTTCCCTGCCTAGGGTTTTTTTATAGCCAACTTACTCCCAAAAAGACTTAGTGTTATATATATAGGCCTTATGGACTTGGTTTAGCTATTTAATAAATGAACCACACCCATTACAGTAGCCCTATTGGTGGAGCCAACTTAAAGTATTCCTTGGAGCCTAATTAAAACTATTTTAATTAGCTTATCCAAGATTGGGCTTAAATAGTAACTTATTAATAACTTAGCCTAATAGCACACCAAGGATGGCTATTCCATGGACTAAGCCCATTAACTAGCCTAACTTGGAGTAGTTTATAATTAAACTCTATTAACTTGATAATTACAACTTTTAGCCTAACTCTATTAACTTGATAATTACAACTTTTAGCCTAATTTCTTAATTTATATGTTAGATAATTTAATTCATAATAAAATTTTCTAACCCAGACAATTTAATTCATAATAAAATTTTCTAACCCAAGTAACGACAATTTTACTTCATGTAAATATTATTAAATAATTATTAAATACTTGTGTAATTTTTCAAATATAATTATTTGGTATTCTTTAATAATACTAAATCATGTCATAAATAGACATCATCTTGATAAGATATTCTTTTCTTTATTGCCACATTAAAACATTACATTTCATAAATCTAATTTATATATTTAATTATTCTTAATTGAACTTATTCAATTAAGTCCTCCTTATTATACTTTTTATTTAATTAAATTTTACTTAATTAAATCCTGGTTTTAATCTAATAGATCATCTTATTGTGTGTAACCCATTAGGCTTCCATCATAACGACAATAAATATAATTGCCCAATCAAGTGTATTTACATTAATAAACCAAGATTGGCTTCTAACAAGGCATCATGGCCACCTGGTATACAAGAAGAGTCAATATAACCTCTTTAAGAAATATTTTAGTAGCCTCTTAGTGCATTTCGGTACTTTCACCAAATACCCTAGAAGGACAATAAGCATGGTGTAGTGTCTACTCATGTATCACTCCATATTAGTTCCTACAGCTTCAGTTAACATCATGAATTTAGATAAATAATTTCTCCTAAATTCATTATGTATTGGCCAATGATTTTATCGAGTTAACAAAAGCCAGGAACATATAAGATGTGTCTCAAATGTCATTAGGAATGGTGAATCCTCTTTGGATCACTCATTTATCCACCATGTGACTTATGCCATACCCAATGTACCTTACCTTAAGTATCCATATATTATGAAGTCATTTCAGAAAAATTAAAGTATGATACTCCTCATATGAGATGACCTAGTATCACAAGTCTAATGATTAATATACATGACTTGCACATGGAAATGTATTCGATAGACACTTGAGTGATTAATACCTAATGGAGTTCTTAGTGACCTTGTTTCTATAAACAAGTACCAATATGCAATCCCCAAGTGTCTTTATACTTTAACTTTGTAGGTTTAAAGAGTTGCATGCATCAAATGCATGAAGGCTAAGCATATGCTAGTCTTTGTGCATTGTCAATGCCCTGTCTTAACAATATGATGACTAGGAACATTTTTAGAAGCATGGGTTTGATGAACAAGAATCTCATTATTATAACTCATTACTAACTTTGCAAGGCCATTGTGTTTCATGGGCTTCATCCAATTAGTAATTGCATGAGTGTCAATCATGACGCTAACATGAAGGAAAACCTTGAATCACTAACTCAAGTGGTTGGTTTACATTTTTAACTTATATATACCTTATCTAATTTGATTATCTCTAGGGCATATGCTAACAATGTAGTGTCTTAATGGAACTAAACCTCTCAAAGAGGTACATTGCGTAACCTTGCTAATTTTTTAGCACAGTTTTTAAATTTAATTTTTCTTTTAATCTGATCACAGTAGATATTAAATTCCAATAAAAATAAAAATTGAAAGAATCCTACTCCAAGTAGGATATAGGTGGCGCAATCTTATAGGAATCCTAGTCCAACTAGAACTCTTTCTCATGCATGGCTATCTTAGCCATTCTATTTCAACTCAAACACTATTGTCTTCCTCCAAATAAACCTCTAAAAATACAGCAAATTTGGAGTAACTTCTTTCTGCCATTGATGCCACACCAAGGTCAAAGAAGATAGCCAAAGTTGCCATAAGCTACAAGTACACCTAATGCACTCATTATAGGCTAGAATTGAAATGTTTTGAACTCTGATTTTAACCTAGTTTTTCAAAAAAGTATTATGAACAATTCATAACACTTTCAAGGTGGAAAGAACATGGAAAATCACAACAATAGCTGCCCAAAATATCAGCCATATCAAAACATTGAAACAGAGCCAATCTAGCACTAGTCAACACCAAATTGTCAAGCAAAGGCTCCAATATCAATTTAATTAATAAAATAATATTTTAAATAATTAATATCAAATAAAAAACAAGAATTAACATGCTAAACATTTAAAAATAAAAAAAATAATTTTTAATTTTTAAATTCAAAAAATGGATTAAGATAGCATAAAATAACAAAATCTTTAATTAGTAACAATTAAAACACAAGATTAATCAAATTAATACAAGGAGTTTCTAATACCAATAGCTGGAAGTATTGGGATAGCAAGTAATTATATTACAAAAATTCACAAAATAATTCATAAAGATCCAAATCAAAAAGGTGAAGCCCTATACTCCTAAAGCCAGATCATCTTGCATGATTTTAATTAATCCTTAAAATTAAAAACCTAAAGAACGAACCAGGATCTTAACATTCTTCAATCTTTCAAAGTCTTTTAGCAATTCCAAGACCTAAGAATATTTATTCTGAGCCTCATTGTCATAAACCAAAGCTGTCCAAATGTCCATCCTCTAATGGTTACCCATATAGGTGACCCAAAAAACTTTTAATGAAGTTCAAAATTTTTTTGTTGGGAGGCATGCTAGTAGCTAGATTTCAAAAATCTTCCTTTTAATTTAATCTCATTTCGATTTTGAATTAAAAAAAATCAAGAAAATAACTTTCATTTTTAAAAAAGCAAATCATAAAAAGCTAGAGAGAGGAGAGGTAAATTATAATTTACTCTTAGAGAGAGACAAGATGGCATAATTTCTAAGAATCCTTAGGTAATGGATGGCAGGCTTAACTTAAATAACTAGGGCTTCTTGTTTGCAACCTTGGGTCAATTAACAGTTAAATCCCTAGGCCACTTGGAGTAAAACAAACTAGGCTTAAGTAACTATTACTTGTATTAGGTATTTAAACCTAATGTTATTTTAATTTTAACTATTCACCCTTATCTGTGTGACCCATTAGGCCTTAATCTTATTAGTAATAAATATAAAATACCTAATTAAGAATAGTTATATTAATATAGTAACATTGGCATCTGGTAATGCATCTTGGCCACCTAACACGCAGGAAATGTCAATATGGTTTTGACAAGCCCTTTAATATTCAATATATTAGTGTCATAAATATCCTTTCATCATAAAACCTGAAATTAGAGAAAACATGGTTTAGTGCCTACTCTTAGCCTATTCTATATTACTATGCAACCTCTATGTGTTAACTCCATAATAAATATTGCCTTGGCCAACTTTAAGTTAACATAGGCTAGGTACTTATGAGATATATCCCTTCACATGACATGAGGTGATGAATCCTCACTGGACCACTCACTCACCTACCATATTATTCTTGCCTTATCCAAAACCAGCTGTCCACCATAGCGAGCCATCATTGACCTCAATCGCTCAGCTAGTGATGCACTTAACTTAAAAAAGGGTCTTTAGGATATCCTTTGATCGAGATTTGGATTTGGCGTGATAAAATAAAAGTAGAGGGAGGACCACCAGATGAATAACTCATCCAACCAATCTTAGATGGTCATTCCAAAATGGCTAAAACTTAGAGTTGCCATTGATCATTTTTGGCTAGGCATGAATAGATGTCGTAATGTATCCTAGGGTGGATCCTCGCAGATCTATCAGTGTATACGACTTAAAATATTTTTCTAACTAGGAAATGTCTTCTTGACCCAGACTTTTCCTTTACAAAGTGATAAGAATGAAAAAGTACAAATTCTCACTCGTGATACAGTAAGGGAGACCATAGGATGAATCATTAATCTTATTGGTCTTGGATGACCATCATAAAATGGCCAACGCTTGGAGTCGCCACCGATCACTTTGGGCTAGGCATGATCAGATGCCTATTGAAAGCTATATCTTGAGTTACAAAACTTGAAACATCGATCCCATGGTCTTCATGGTACAAAGATTCACCATTTGAGTTTGGGAGTTGGTTATGCACGATAAGGCACAAACTTTTTCGCGATGCCTAAAATCTGTGCCTTACTAGGTCTTATCTTAGTTTTGATTCTTTCGATCTTAACTCGTCACTGTTATGATATAACCCTATTTTAATGCATGAATTTTGTAAAAATACAAATCTAGGTTTTGATGAAAAGATTTAATCTCATATATGCCCCGAATAGATAGGGAATATAGAAATTTTTAATAACAATGATCTCTAGATTTTAATTTGAAAATAGAATATTTCATTTTGGGCACTAGAGAGATTCCCATGCGAGACATCACCTTTAATTTTACTTGAAATGATTTGAAAATATGAATGCAAATAATCATCACAAAGAAATCATGTTAGTAAGGGAATGAATGAAGTAATATAACATGAACCATTCAATGTAATTTAAAAAGAATGGATGGACTATTGAAATTTATCTCGCAATTAGCATCGATTATTTAGTAATAATCGAATCGATAATTTTTGAGATGCATCTGGGTTTCTTGATTGAACGAGGTTTGTTTGACATATTCATGGAAGTCCAAGAAGGAGAAAATTTTAATTGTAGTTAAAAGATAGGGTTGGAGTATCCCCTCAAAAAGATGGGGTTGGAGTATCCCCGTGAATGACAAATAATTTTAACAGAGAAAGATTTTTAAATCTTGATAATTTTGAAAAATAGGGTTGGACGATCCCTTCAGAAGGTCAGGGTTGGAATGTCCCTAAAAATGACATGTCTGACACTCTTTGGAGAAGTTGATTTGGAAAACTTAAGTTGACAAAACTTTGTAATTTAGAAAACAAGTGAGCATTTTGACGACTTTTAACAATAGAAATTATTGTGAATAAGGATGGTAAAGATGTAAAAAAAAATCACACCTTGATATGAGCGTATAGACGGCGGAGCATGTTCTCGAGGTTGGTATGAGTGATATGGCGACATTCGAATGTCTCAAGATAAAGCTCGAAAAATAACTCAATTTTGACCTAACCAAAAATAGAGGACAACATTGCGGTATCCCACTTTTTGAATTTATTCTAAATTAGTTTGAAGGCTTTAGAGGGTGGACAAGATTCCATTCGAAAGGTAACTTGATGATAGCCAACTAAAAATATTTTCAATATCCTAAAAAAATCATTTTTTGGGGGAATAAATTTTTGAATTTGGACTAATTATGCTGTTGGCAAAACATATGAAGGTCAAAGTGTGTCAAAAATTGAAAAAATCATCTTGGACTCATTTGGCATTGAAAAATTTCACATGATACCTTTTTGAAAAGGGAATTTCATGAAACATTTAGGAAAAGTGTTTGAAAATCTTAGAAAAATCATTCAGTGGGTTTGAACGGCCTAACCAAAATACATGTTGCAGATTCTAGGGGTTTTAAGTAGTTTAGTTTAAAAAATCATAACTCTCTCATCTAGAATGATCCAAGGGTGAACAAGACATTGCCATAAGATAATTTGACGCACTTTCAGAGAAAAATATAAAACAATTCATGAAAAATCATTTAGGATTTTAAACTAACTTTTTAATTTGCAACAGTTGTACTGCTAGCAGGTAATAAAGCAAGGCAGGGGATATTTTTTATTTTTCTTTGTGTTTTCGAGTCCAAACTCAGGTCATTGACATTCAAACATCCATGACTAAAGGGAAAGAGTGGCATGAGCATCACAAACTCATTTGCACAGCCTTGAAGTATTTTAGGATAATGAAATAGCTCATTGATCATGTCACTCAAGGTTTCGACTCAAAAACAAGGCACAAACATTTTGAGAACAAGTGCAAGGCCATTTTCTTTGGAAAATTAAAAGATTTGAGCTCGTTTAATCAAGATTCCAGATTCGAAGAACTTAATTTTCCCCAAGATTTTTTTTTGCTAACTTTAAGGAAAATGCTAAGTTCATGCTAATCCTCATTGGTTAAGGTTAATATGCTTGGCTTGGAAAGGTTTTAAAAATCATTTTTTATAGCCATCAAACACGCACTTAGACAAGGAGAAGACAATGAACATACAAGGGGATGTTACATAACGTAAATGGGGATACTAACTTTACCAATGGCCTTGACAAAAAAAATGTTGTGCACACATATCATGAAGTGAAGCATGCTGAAAATGACAATGATTCATGGCAAAATGCAAGCTAACATATAAACATACTTGAAATATGCTAGGCTAAGGATTTAAGCATGGATTGAGCAAAACATGATGCATGAATATGGCATAAAATGCATGAACAAGAGTTGTAATGAGGATGAAATAAGGCACTTTGCACATCAAAATAGGCATCAAGACATCCAAATCCTAAGCTACCATAACGAAAAGCCACAATAACACATCAGAATCCTAAGAGGGTGATGGAAGCATGAAAGGCTCACTAAATGATAAAGATGCTGAAAAACAGAAAATGAAAGTGACTGAGTCGGAAGTTATACCAACAAAGCTTTAATTTTTGGTCAAGTGGTTGAAGCAATAGAGATGGCCTGATTTCCCCTCTTTTCCTTGTTGTTAATTAGCAAGAAACAAGAGAAAAAAAAAGGCTTCAGTTCTTGTATAGGTGAAAAGGATTTTTCAGAGTGTATAGTAGTAGGGAATGGGTGTGTAAGGCTATTTTTGGATGCTAAGTAAAGGGCTATAGGATTTTGTTTTTTTGATGTGTGAATGAGTTAGGAAAGCTAAAACAAAAATCCAGCTGAGATATTGATGGCCTATTTATACCAGCATTTTAAAGCCAATTTGAAGGTGTTTTTGGTCATTTCTCA
>JBBYHO010042094.1:0-10489 GCA_038382025.1 Adansonia gregorii
CTATATCACCATTATCCATAACAATCATAGCCCTTTTATTTGGACATTGAAAAGCAATATGCCCAAATCCTTGACACTTGACACACTTGACATCACGTTATTTAGAAGATGATTTAGTTTTGGTTTTACCTTTGGAGAATGTAATTGAATCCTTTGCCTTTGCATTGTCTTTAGGTTTTGCGACAGCTTTGTTGTTCTTCCAATTTTACTTCCATGAAGAGCTAGAAGCTAAACCATATTTGGAAGTGCCTTTACACTCTAATTGCCTTTCCATCTTGATAGCTTTATACAACAATTCCTCTATCTCCACATAATGATGCAATTCTACCATATCAGCTATCTTTTTATTCAAACCACCAATGAATCTAGCCATAGCTGCCTCATGATCTTCCTCTATATTGGTTCGAATCATGGCTATCTCCATCTTTTTGTAGTAATCCTCTATATTCATGGATCCTTGAGTCAGCCCTTGCAACTTTCTATACAAGTCCCTATAGTAACGGCTAGGTATGAACCTCTTTCTCATCATTACCTTTATTTTTTCCCATGATTAAATAAATCTCTCACCATTCCTAAGCCTATTAATCACAAATTGATCCTACCAAATACTAGCATAATCTATGAACTCAACTGCTGCTAGTTTAACCTTCTTCTCCTCGGAGTAACTATGACAATCAAAAACATGTTCTACCTTTCTCTCCCACTCCAAGTATAATTAAGGGTCATTTTTCCCTTGAAAGGTAGGGATTTTTATCATAAAACTAGCAAATTGCTATCTTGTTTTAAAACAGCCTTTTTACCTTTCTGAGAATTACTCTCGTCATAATAAGATTCCTCCTCTTCCTCCTCCTCAACCATATGTTTTCTAGAGGATCTAGGATTGGATAGGGACTCTAAATTATCTAACCTCATGTTTAAAAGCTTGAATTGGCCTTAGACAGCCTTCACAAACAACTTGATATCAGTTTCAGCATTATCTCCTCCACTATTCATGTTTTAAACTTGTAAAATTTGTTAGGAATAAAAATAGAGTGGTTTTCCTCACACACTCCCTTACATGTTTACACTCGAGATTAGTTACTTAACCACTTATGTTTTAGTCAATTTTGGCTTTTCTCTATGATATTCTCACCTCTCTTGTCTTTTACCACTTAACTTCCCCTTATGAGCCTTTTAAAAAGAACTTTACCAATGATCTTACCAAAACAGCGAGCAATAATAAAGTTATTATAACTTTGATTAATTAGATAAATAAGAAAGTGAAATCGACAAGAATTATGAAAGAAAACAAAATCAGCAAGAAATATTAAGGGAAGAGAAATAAATGAAAAAGAACAAAGAGTTCTTTATACGATATGAATATAAAGATCTAATAATAATCTTTTTTTTGCTTTCTCTTTTCTTTTTGTTTTCTTTTTTTTGCTTTCTCTTTTTTATTTTTTTTGCTTTGTCTTTTTTTTGTTTTTTTCTTTTTTTATTGGATGGTGGAAGCACGAACTATAATAGAAAAAATAATGAAATTATGAGATTAAAAGATAGATTACACCTAACTTTTAAGAACCAAAGCTCTAATGCCAAATAATGCGAACCTTAGAATGAAAACATAAAATAAAATCCGATTGGATGGATTAGAACCCTAGGATCGTCTTCAAAGTCAAGCAAACAGAACTTGACCCTAATCAAACCTGTTGATTAGAACCAAAGTTATAACAATTATGATCACTACAAGTTACCCTAATAAGAGCAAATTGAGTTCTTATTTAAAGAACAAAGAATAAGTTCTCACAAAGTGAAGAAACTCTCAAGTATTTTTTTCTATTCAAATCTCCTGAATTACATGAATAAGACTCCCTTATAAAGGCCACAAATCTATAGAGCCCTAACTGAATAAGGAAATCCTAATCAATAAGGAAAAGTTTATTTCTGATCCTAATCTGATTAGGACTTATCTAAACAACTTAAAATCCTAAACACAATCCTAATCAATAAAAACAAAGTCTACTCCTTATTATAATCTAATTAGAAATTATCTAAATAAATTAAAAACATGAAAAGTCAAAAAAATTAAAAAATCTAAAATCCTAATCTATAGGCCCATGAATACATGCAAATTTGGCTCCATTCATCTTGGACATGTGAATTAGGCTCCAAGCTTTATTCATCTTTTCTTTTTAGCCTCAACACAATGTAGAAAAATGATCAATCTTAGCAATGTAACTCACTCATTTTGAATAGCCTCATTTGCTTACATTTCCAAGATTAGTCCTTGCAAAGCTTGCTCCATGCATTTAGTCTTTGCCCTAATCATTGGACCTCCAATTCCTTGCAAAGGATCATAAGAATGGTTGGAAATAGGTGTTTGTGCAACTTGATCTCCATCATTTTTTTCCACTATTTTTTGGAATCATATTGTTCTGTCAATTCTTACAAACTTGGGTACATGCAATAATCTCATTTTTTTCAAGATTGGGCACCATAAACACATTCTTATCAGTGGGATAGAAGACATTGACCCTTCAGCTTGATAAGAAAAGCTTTTTTTTTACACCATCTTTTGGAATCAATGTTATTTTGTTAATCGCGACAAACATTGATGCACGTAACAATCTTTTTTTTTCATGATTGGGCACCGTAAACGCATTTTCCTCATTAGGATTGATGACATTGCCACTTTGGCTTGATAAGAAAAGCTTTTCTTTTCACCATTTTTTGAAATCAAAGTTATTCTATCAACTGTGGCAAACATGAATGCACGTAATAATCTCTTCTTTTTTTTTATGATTAGACACCACAAACACATTATCTCACCGGGATAGATAACATTGATCCTTTGGCTTGATAAGCAAAGGTTTTCTTTACACCATTTTTTGGAATTAATGTTATTCCATCAATCGTGACAAACATGGATGCATGTAATAATCTTTTTTTTTTTATGATTGGGCACCATATACACATTCTCCTAGTTGGGATAGCTGAGATTGATGTTTTGGCTTGATAAGAAAAGCTTTTCTTTGGCCTAGTTTTTAGAATCAATGTTATTCTATAAATCTCGACAAACATTGATGCACGTAATAATCTTTTTTTCATGATTTGGCACCATAAACACATTATTCTCATTGGGATAGATGACATTGCCATTTTGGCTTGATAAGAAAAGCTTTTCTTTACACCATTTTTTAGAATCAATGTTATTCCATAAATTGTGACAAACTTGGATGTATGTAATAATTTCCTTTTTTTCATGATTGGGCATCGTAAACATGTTCTCCTCATTGTGATAGATGACATTAGCGCTTTGGCTTGATAAGAAAAGCTTTTCTTCGCACTATTTTTTGGTATCAACGTTATTCCAACAATCATGACAAACATGGATGCATGTAAACATATTCTCCTCCTTGGGATAGATGACATTGACACTTTTGATTGACAAGAAAGCTTTTCATTCCCCTATTTTTTGGAATTAATGTGTTTCCATCAATCGTGACAAATATGGATGCAGGTAATAATCTCTTTTTTTTCATGATCGAGCACCATAAACATGTTCTTCTCTATGGGATAGATGACATTGATGCTTTGGCTTGATAAGAGAAGCTTTTTTCCCCCATTTTTTGGAATCAATGTTATTCCGTCTATCGTGAGAAACATGGATGCATGTATTAATCTCTTTTTTCTCATGATTGAGACCATAAACACATTCTCCTCGTTAGGATAGATGATATTGATGCTTTGGTTTGATAAGAAAAGCTTTTCTTTACACCATTTTTTGGAATCAATGTTATTCTATAAATTATGACAAACTTGGATGCATGTAATAATATCCTCTTTCTCGTGATTGGGCACCGTAAACATATTCTCCTCATTGTGATAGATGAAACTAACATTTTGGATTGATAAGAAAAGCTTTTTTTTCCACCATTTTTTGGAATCAGTATTATTCCGTCAATTATGACAAACATGGATGCACATATTAATCTCCTTTTTCCCATGGTTGGGCAACACAAACATATTCCTCTCATTGGGATAGATGACATTGATGCTTTGGCTTGATAAGAAAAGGTTTTCTTTACACCATCTTTTGGAATCAATGTTATTCTGTAAATTGTGACAAACTTGGATGCACATAATAATTTCCTCTTTTTCATGATTGGGCACCATAAACACATTCTCCTCATTGGGATAAATGAAATTGATGCTTTAGCTTGATACGAAAAGCTTTTCCTTCCAGCATTTTTTGAATCAATGTTATTCCGTCAATCACAATAAACATGGATGTAGTATTAATCACCGTTTTTTCATGATTGGGAACCACAAACACATTCTACTCATTTGGATATATGACATTGATGCTTTGGCTTCATAAGAAACACTTTTCTTTCCCCTATCATTTGGAATCAATGTTATTTTGTCAATTGCGACAAACATGGGTGCATAAATTAATCTCCTTTTGTTCATGATTGGGCACTATATAGAAATTCTCCTCATTGGGATAAATGGCATTGACAATTTAGCTTGATAAAAAAAGCTTTTCTTTCTACCATTTTTTCAAATCAATGTCATTTCTGTCAATCGAGAAAAACATAGAAGCACGTAATAACCTTTTTTTTCATTATTGGGCAACATAAACACATTCTCGTCATTGGGACAGATGGCATTGACGCTTTCGCCCAATAAGAAAAGCATTTCTTTCCATCATTTTTTGGAATCAATGTTATTCTCTCAATTGTGACAACCTTGGATGCACATATAATCTCCTCTTTTTCATGATTAGGTGCCATGTTCTCCTCATTAGGGTAGGTGACATTGACATTTTGGCTTGATAAGAAAAACTTTTCTTTCCCCTATTTTTTGGAATCAATGTTATTTCGTCAATCATAACAAACATGGATGTATGTAGTAGTCTCGTTTTTCATGATTAGGCACCATAAACATATTCTCCTCATTGGGATAAATGACATAGCCATGTTGGCTTGATAAGAAAAGCCTTTTTCTTTACCATTTTTTGGAATCAATGTTATTCCGTCAATTGTGACAAACATGGATACATGTAATAATCTTAATTTTTTAATGGTTGGGCACCATAAACATATTCGTATCTTCAGGAAAGATGACATTAATGCTTTAGCTTGATATGAAAAGCTTTTCTCTCACACCATTTTTTTGAATCAATGTTATTCCGTCAATCATGAAAAATATGGAAGCACATAAAAATATCCTTTTTTTTATTATTGGGCACCTTAAACATATTGTCCTCATTGGGATAGAAAAGCTTATCTTTCCACTATTTTTTGCAATCAATATTGTTCCATCAATCATGACAAATATGGATGCTGCTAATAATCTCCTTTTTTTCATGATTGGGGACCATAAACACATTCTTATCATTAGGAAAGATGATATTAGTACTTTGGCTTGATAAGAAAAGCTTTTCTTTGCACCATTTTTTGGAATCAATGTTATTCTGTCAATCATGACAAACATAGAAACATGTAATAATCTTTTTCTTTCATGATTGGGTACCGTAAACACATTCTCCTTATTGGGATATATGAAATTGACACTTTGGCTTGATAAAAAAAAGCTATTTTTCCCTTTTTTTTGGAATCAACGTTATTTCGTCAATTGTGACAAACATGGATGGACATAATAATCTCAATTTTTTTATGATTGGGCACCATAAACACATTCTCCTCATTGGGATTAATGACATTGATGCTTTGGCTTGATAGGAAAAGGTTTTATTTCCTTTATTTTCTGGAATCAACGTTATTCCATCAATTGTGATAGACATGGATGCATGTAATAATATCCTTTGTTCATGATTAGGCACCGTAAACATATTCTCCTCATTAGGATAAATGACATTGACGTTTTGGCTTGATACGAAAAGCTTTTTTTTCTCCTTTTTTTTTGGAATCAATGTTATTCCGTCAATCATCACAACATGGATGCATGTAATAATCTCTTTTTTTTCATTATTGGGCATGAAAAACATGTTCTCCTTATTGGGATAGATGACATTGACATTTTCCAATATTTTTTGGAATCAACATTATTCCATCAATCGTTACAAACATGGAAGCAGGTAATAATCTCCTTTTTTCCATGATTAGGCACCATAAACACATTTTCCTTCTTGGGATAGATGACATTGATGCTTTGGCTTGATAGGGAAAGCTTTTATTTCCCCCATTTTTTGGAATCAACATTATTTTATCAATCGTGAGAAACATCAAAGCACGTATTAATCTCTTGTTTCTCATGATTGGGCACCATAAACACATTCTCCTCATTGGGATAGATGACATTGATGCTTTGGCCTGATAAGAAAAGCTTTTCTTTGCACATTTCCTTATTACGATAGCTGACATTGAAGCTATGGCTTGGCAAGAAAAGCTTTTCTTTCCACCATGTTTTGGAATTGATGTTATTCTTTCAATTATTATAAATGTGCATCCACGTAATAATCTCTTTTTTTCATGATTGGGCACCATATACACATTCGCCTCATTGGGATAAATGATATTGATCCTTTGGCTTGATAAGAAAAGCTTTTCTTTCCATCATTCTTTGGAATCAAATTTATTTCATCAATTATGACAAACATTGATGCACGTAATAATCTCTTTTTTTTCTTGATTGGGCACCATATACACTTTCTCCTCATTGGGATAAATGTTATTGATGCTTTATCTTGATAAGAAAGCTTTTCTTTGCATAATTTTTTGGAATCAATGTTATTTCGTAAATTGTGACAAGCATGGATGCATGTAATAATATCTTGTTTTTCATGATTGGGCACTATAAACGCATTCTTCTCATTGGGTTAGATGATATTGATGCTTTAGCTTGATAAGAAGCTTTTCTTTCCACCAATTTTGGTAATCAATGTTATTTCGTTAATCGTGACAAACATGGATGCTTGTAATAATCTCTCCTTTTCCATGATTAGGCACAATAAAGACATTTAGCTTCTTAGGATAGATGACATTGATGCTTTGGCTTGAAAAGAAAAGCTTTTGTTTCCACCATTTTTTGGAATCAATGTTGTTTTGTCAATCGTGACAAACATGGATGCACGTAATAATCTCTCTCTTTTTTTTTCATGATTAGGCACTATATACACATTCTCCTTATTGGAATAAATGATATTGACGCCTTATCTTGATAAGAAAAGTTTTTCTTTCCACCATTTTTTGGAATCAATGTTATTTCATCAATTGTCACAAACTTGGATGCACGTGGGAATCTTCTTTTTTTTTCTTGATTGGGTAGCATAAAAATGTCCTCCTTATTGGGATTGATGACATCACTGCTTTGGCTTGATCAAAAAGGCTTTTCTTTCCATTATTTTTGGGAATCAATTTTATTCTGGCAATCGTGACTAACATGGATGCATGTATTAATTTTCTTTTTCCATGATTAGGCACCATAAACACATTTCCTCATTAGGATAGATGACATTGATGATTTGGCTTAATAAGAAAAGCTTTTCTTTCCACCATGTTTGGGAACCGATGTTAATCCATCAATTGCGACAAACGTGCATGCACGTAATAATCTCTTTTTTTATGATTGGGCACCATAAACACATTCCCCTCATTGAGATAGATGACATTGACGCTTTTGCTTGTTAAGAAAAGCTTTTCTTTCCTTCATTTTTTGGAATCAATCTTAATTCGTCAATCGTGACAAACATGGATGCATGTGTTAGTCTCTCTTTTTTTCTTGATTAGGCACCATAAACACATTCTCCTCATTAGGATTAATGACATTGATGCTTTGGCTTGATAAGAAAAGCTTTTCTTTTCTTTATTTTTTGGAACCAATGTTATTTATGAATTATGGCAAAAATGGATGCGCGTAAGAATCTCATTTTCTTCATGATTGGGCACCATAAACACATTCTCCTAATTCGAATAGATGACATTAACACTTTGCCTTGATAAGAAAAGCTTTTTTTTCCTTCATTTCTTGGAATCAATCTTAATCCGTTAATTGTGACAAACATGGATGCACGTGTTGATCTTCTTTTTTTCATGATTAGGCACCATAAACACATTCTCCTTATTAGGATTGATAACATTGACACTTTGGCTTAATAGGAAAAGCTTTTCTTTCCTTCATTTTTGGAATCAGTATTATTCCGTCAAGCATGACAAACATGGATGCATGTGTTAATCTCTTTTTTTTCATGATTAGGCACTATAAGTGCACTCTCTTTATTAGGGTTGATGACATTGATGCTTTCGCTTGATAAGAAAAGCTTTTCTTTCCTTCATTTTTTGGAATCAATATTATTCTGTCAACCATCATAAACAAGGATGCACATGTTAATCTTCTTTTTTTCATGGTTAGGCATCGTCAGCACACTCTCCTTATTAGGATTGATGACATTGACTCTTTGGCTTGATAAGAAAAGCTTTTCTTTCTTTCATTTTTTGGAATCAATATTATTTCATCAATCATGACAAACATGGACGCACATATTAATTTCCTTTTTCTCATGATTTAGCACCATAAACACATTCTCTTCATTGGGATAGACGACACTGAGGCTTTGGCTTGATTAGAAAAGCTTTTCTTCCCACAATTTTTAGGAATCAAAATTATTATGTCAATTGAGACAAGCATGAATGCATGTGATAATATCCTTTTTTTCATGATTGGGCACCATAGACACATTCTCCTCATTGGGATAGTTGATATTGATGCTTTGGCTTGGTATGAAAAGCTTCACTTTCCACCATTTTTGGAATGAATGTTATTTTGTCAATCATGACAAACATGCATGCACGGAGTAATCTCTTTTTTTTCATGATTGGGTACCATAAACACATTTCCTTCATTGAGATAGATGAGATTGATGCTTTGGCTTGATTAGAAACACTTTTCTTTCCATTATTTTTTGGAATCAATCTTATTTTATCAATCGTAACATACATGGATGCACATATTTATCTTCTTTTTTTCATGATTGGGCATCATAAACATATTTCCTCATTAGGATAGATGACATTGATGGGATGGCTTGGTAAGAAATGCTTTTCTTTCCACCATGTTTTGGAACCAAGGTTATTGGATTAATTGTAAAAATGTGCAAGCACGTAATAATCTCCTTTCTCCAATGATTGGGCACCATATGCACATTCTCCTCATTGGGATAGATGATATTGATGCTTTGGCTTGATAAGAAAAGCTTTCGTTTCCATAATTTCTTGAAATTAACATTATTCCGTCAATCATGACTAGCATGGATGCATGTAATAATATCCTTTTTTTCGTGATTGGGTACCATATCCACATCCTCCTCATTAGATTAGATGACATTGTTGCTTTGGCTTGGTAAGAGAAGATTTTTTTTCAACCATTTTTTGTAATCAATGTTATTCCGTCAATCGTGACAAATATGGATGCTTTAATAATCTCTTTTTTTTTCATGAATAGGCTCTATGAACACATTTTCCTCTTTGGGATAGATGACATTGATGCTTTGTCTTGATAAGAAAAGCTTTTCTTTTAACCATTTTTTGGAATCAACGTTATTTTGTTAATTGTGACAAACATAAATGCACGTAATAATTTTTTTTCATGATTGGGCACTATATACACATTCTCCTCATTGGGATAAATGATATTGATGCTTTATCTTGATAAGAAAAGCTTTTCTTTCCATAATTTTTTGGAATCAATGTTATTCCGTCAATCGTGACAAGCATGGAAGCATGTTATAATACCTTTTTTTTTTTCAGAATCAATGTTATTCCGTCAATCGTTACAAGCATGGAAGCATTTTATAATACCCTTTTTTTTTCATGATTGGACACCATAAACACATTCTCCTCATTGGGATAGATGACATTCATGCTTTGGCTTGATAGGAGAAGTTTTTCTTTCCACCATTTTATGTAATCAATTTTATTCTATCAATCATGACAAACATGGATGCATGTAACAATCTCCTTATTTTCATGGTTAGCCACCATAAACACTTTTCCTTGTTAAGATAGATGACATTGATGCTTGACATTGATGATTTGGCTTGATAAGAATAACTTTTTTTTGTTCATTTTTTGGAATAAATGTTAATCTGTCAATTGTGACAAATATGAATGCACGCGTTAATCTCTTTTTTTTTCATGAATAGGCTCCGTAAACACATTCTCCTCATTAGGATTAATGACATTGACACTTTGGCTTGATAGGAAAAACTTTTCATTCTTTCATTTTTTGGAATCAATATTATTTCGTCAATCATGACAAACATGGATGCACATAGTAATCTCCTTTATTCCGTGATTGGGCAGCATAAACATATTCTCCTCATTCGGATAGATGATATTGATGCTTTTGCTTGGTATGAAAAGCTTTTTTTTCCACCATTTTTTTGAATCAATGTTATTCCATCAATCATAACAAACATGAATGCATGTAATAATCTCTTTTTCTTCATGATTGGGCATCATAAACACATTCTCCTCATTGGGATAGA
>JBBYHO010042127.1:0-10489 GCA_038382025.1 Adansonia gregorii
AAAAATAAAAAAGATTTTATAAATATTAAAATTGAAATTTAAAATTTTTAAAAATTATATTTTTAAAAAAAAATTTAAAAAAATTAATTAAATTAAACTCAAAATTTTGACCATTCTCACGTCGCTATCTTGATTTTGCACTCTCTATATCTTCTTCCAAGTTGATTGATTTTGTTGATAATTAAAGCTGTTAGAAATTGAAATTAAATTCAACATTCTGTTAACATATAAATAAAGTAATATTTTCATAATGGATGGAATTTCAGAATGTTGTACAGAATTTAATTACATATAGATTTTTTTAATAAAAGAGACCATAGTGTGAAAAATTAAAAAATATATATAAATGCTAAGATCCGAACTTAAAAACTATTAGATAACATCTTTTAAAAGTAGTTATACGAACAAATTTGATCAAATCCTATATTTTATATTTACATTTTTTTTACCTAAGCCAAACTTTCTGCATTTTTAAATGTTTGCGTGCTTGGATACTTTCCATTTAAATTGGTACTGAGATAATGTCTCTAAATCAACTATAACTAAAATGTTATAATTTATATGTAAATATAAAGAACACCTGTCACCAAAAGCCATGATGCGTACCACGTTATATGCCAATTCTTTTCATCCAAATAAACATATATAAGTTTGAAAATATTTCAATTTTTTCTTAAAAAAAATTGGGCATAAATAAGATCATAATATGAGAATAAAAAAAGAAGTTGCGTATGTTAAGAATTTAAATTTTAAACTATCTGTATGTGGGCCAAGTTACTTACACAACTTAGCTTGTATAGGATAAACTTTAGCAAGGCTTTGAGAATTATTATTTAATAATAAAAATAATATTTTTATTTAAATTTAATTTATAAATGTAAATATAAAAAAATATTTTAATAATATAATGAATAATAAAATGAGTTTTCAAGTTAACTAACTCGAATTTGGGCTAAAAAAATTAAAAGTTTTGAGTTGCGGCTCGGCCTAATTCATGGATCGATATACGTCAAAACTAATAAATCTCACTTTTTTTTATAATAATTACATAGAACAATTGATTTAAGTCGAGGGTTATTCTTTTCCTTATTTTATCCAAAGAAAATATTGAAATTTTCCACAATAAAAATTACAGGTTTTAAAAGGCAAAAAGCACCATAATCTAGCTTGAACTCTCCAAAGGCAAGGATGCACTCAATATTGTACGTATACATGAACCGTGCAATAACTGCAAATCATCATCATCATCATCATCAACATCTGCTGCAGCCCAATATTCTGCAAATATTAAGAGAGACGACTAACGGTCTGCTCGGTGCTAAAACCTTTACCGGCTGCCGCGGAATTTCCTTGCGCATTCGGAAATTAGTTCATCATTACCATATATATTCATGGTCACTGCACCCACCCTTACCGGGATTGTCGAACAGACTCGATCTTTATATATAATTTAAAATAGCCAAAGGGGAAATTAAAATTTAAAATATAAAATAAAATCTGCATCAAGTCTTGCATGTGGAGGATGTCCAGCATCTTTATGAATGTTTATAAATATGTGTTTGCAACAGGACAACGTCATTGAATGTTGTGGGTTTATCTATATATCTGTATCTATATATATATATATATATAGATATATGCACTTGCTCAAGGATATCTATAATTCAAATATTGTACATCCATACACACGTCATACATATGCTTATATATTTCAATGGCATTGTCGAGTAATAATAATTAATAGTCCCTAATTAAGTTGGCTACACAACAGAATGATAATTTTCTTCACTTCTATATGCATTAGTACAAAAAAATTCATTTGTTGGATACTATCTATTGAGGATGGATGTATGAAGCATATATTTTCTGTTCATTTTCTGTGCTCTTCGATGCTTTATCAATCACTCTTTGCATCACTTTTTTTTTTTAATTTTATATATCATATGACAAAGTTTAGTTAGCAAGTCCCGAAAATTAGTACAGAAAAGAAGCATAAGATTCTCATTCGAATGTATAAATCAATTAAATTACAACTCAAAATTTTCTATATATATATATATATGTTTTGTAGCCTCCCAAACTTTCATAATGCGATTTTAGATTATATTTTCTTGATATTATTTAAAATATTAAAAATTAAATTTTTAATCCTTAAAATTAAGAATCTTACATTTCATCAATAAACAAGACGAACGTTGATAAAAGATATATAAAATTTAATTTTGAAACAATTAGGGCACCGAAATGGGGAACAGGAAAGGAGGAGGACGCAAGAGAAAGGACTTTTAGTGCAGTCAATATAATTTGAAGATAATAAGTAAGACATTAAATAAGGTTGTCTTCGTGGGCCTTCGTTTTCCCAAAATGAAGAAGGTTCATCATCATCATCATCGTCGTCGCTCTAATGCATCAGCCATGCCGTTGGTTTGGGTTTTTGTCATTGTCCTTGGTCACAACTCTTTATTTGCCACTAATTCAAGCATATTTATGGCTTACAACTACATTCATACATATATATATATATATATAATATAGTGTATACAGTGGAATGGGATTTGAAAAAGAAGAAGAAGGTATTTAGATTTAAAGCAATCAACCTAGGGAGGATAGTAACTAAGTTTATTATTATTTTTTTTTAACGGGAATCTGGAAAGGTATAGTTTTTTCAACTCATCTCTTCTTACTAAATTTCAGAAACTAGCACAATAACTTATCGCCCTAGTCTTAAACCGGACCTTTTGTCCTTTGACACTTAGACCACCCTCAGTGGGTATAAATAAGGTTTTATAGATCAGTATATACAGTTACATATATAATAAGATATTAAATAAAGTTTTACCAATTTTTTTTTTTGCTAAAATAATTGAAAAAAGCTTTGAATTTTATCAATTTATATAGATAAATCCCTTATACTTTTTTTATACCCTAACAAGTCCTTAACCATTTTAACTTGTATCTAAATAAGTCATTAACATTTAATTTGTATCTAAATAAATTTTTAATCTTTAAATTATACGTAAATAAGAAAAACCATAGCATAACAAAATATTTTATTTGAAAATAAATGTTTAATTAGATACAAATCAAAGTACAAATATTTATTTGAGTGTAATAAAAATATAAAAATTTATTTTAAAAAAATAATATAGCTTTCATTTTGCTTTTCTTAGAAAGAATTTTCAACTGCAAATGCACGTTTGTTTTCTGTACTAATTGCAAAGCAAGGTAAGGTTGCTGAAAGAGAGATTTTACATAGAAAAACTTATTTTTTAACCTTTTATTAATAACAAATCCTCTGTTAAATATTTATTTTCATAATAATTTACAGTAAAATGGTAACTAGTAATTCGTAGCAAAAAAATTGTAGTAAAGGATCCAAGGGGAAAAAAAGAAAAATGCTATTTATTCCACTTTTAAGTACATCGGATGTCATATCGGTTTGTGGTTCACAAGTAAACAGTAAACATATAAAGGAATAAATTAATTATATTAATTAATTTTTAGCTAATAGTATAATCCAAGAAAATGCCTGTAAAAGCTATCCAATATACAGAAATTGTATTGATTAGTTAATCATCTGACAGACTTGACTATTGACACATCAATCCAAGAGATGTAGGGTTAATATTTATTTACTTATAAAGAATTAGTAATGGTAAAATGTATGAATTTTTTGAATATGGATTTATCTCATTTAATTCGTTAATTATTTTTTAAAAAATTAATATTTAATTATTTTAAATTTTAATATTTATATTTTTTATACAAGTAAAATTTTAATATTATGATAACAGCTTAGTTATTTATTATTAAAATATTAAAATATTTTTAATTTTTGATAATTTTGAATGACAATTTTATATTATCAATTATCGTTTAAGTTTGTTCATAATATTGATAAAAATATACAAATTAATTTAAAATTTTATCTAACAAGTAAGTTGAACAATGAAGCATTAATTATAGGCTAATAGAAAAACTTTAATACATAATGAGTATGAATAAGTTATTATTAAACAAAACAATTGTATTATGTTTGGTTCGTAATAATAGAAATTTTATTACGATCTTATTTAATGCGTTATAGTAATGCGGTTGTTTTGTTCGTAAAATAGCTATTTTACAGAATAATCGATTATGATCTTATTTCATGAAATTACTGAATAACCATTTAATGTCTCTCTCCACTGAATGGCTATTATGATTTTAAACGGAATAAGAAATTGCTTCAAGCGAATTAAATTTCTTTTGGTGAGGATTTGAATTTCATACTATTTTATTTCACTAAACTAAACTATTGCTATAATTATTTCATTCAATTTTTACTCTATCGTATTCTTATATAATAGTTATTTTATTATAATTTTATTCAATTTCAATGAACCAAACGAATCGTAAATTTATAAAAATATTAATTTATACAAAAATAAACTTACAAAATGGTAAAAAATAACTTAATATTAAATTTATTGATATAATATGATTTATATTTATATATGTATAAAAATAATCAGATTTAAATTTCGAAACAAGAGGTAATTATCTTTTCCGTATCATTTTAATTGTAAACTGTAATTTCCTAAAAGAACTTAAACAAAATTATTAATATGCAGCAGAAAAAAGTCTTGACAAAACAGGCTTCCTACCTCCATTAATTAGAATTCCTCAAAATCAAGAAAAAAAAGTGCCAATAAACTTTTGTCTCTGTGGTCGAGAGAGTATTAAAGTTAGTATATAATTTTAAACAGTTTATTTTTTATATTTAGATTTAATTTTAATTCAATAATTTTTAATTTTTATTTAAATTTAAATTGAATCCGATTCAATTTAAAATTTTAAATTTTTATTTATAAATTAATAAAAATAAAAATTTATTTTTTAATATTTATATATATTTTTATAAATAAATTTAAATAATAATATTTTTATTATTAAATAATAATTTAAATAGAAGATTATATCAAAGGTCCCACAGTGAAAAGTGAAAACTTTAGCTCTAACCTACAAAAAAGTTCTTAAAAAATTTTGATGTGACAAATCAAAAGTCATGATCTTCTCTCTCTCTCTCTCTCTCTCTCTGTGTCTTGCCTTATAACGTTGTTTTTTTCACTTATGAACTTGTTGGTTAAGAATATCAGTTGGTTAAGTAAATTAAATGAGAAAAGAAAAAAGGAAAAAAGATACTATTGCTACAACAAGAAACTTGAATTTGGGAACTGTACTTAGTTAAAATAGCGCAGCTATGCTAGCTGCTTCTTCTGACTTTCAGGGGCTCAGAGAACCCAAAAACAAAAAACTCTTCCTTTTTGCTTAATGGAAGGAGTTCGTTATACTGCATTTAGCAGAGCCTTTGATTTAATTTTTATCTCTTCTTTTTGGGAATAAAACAGTAAACCCATTATTTGTTTCAGTGTCTACTGCTTGCCTCCTGGTTTTTATTTCTATTTTCTGACATTTTTAGTTAAACTCAAAAGATCTTTGTTCTAATAGTTGAGTTTTGAGCTGTTTTCAACGTCATTTGTCCATGGATTATCAAGGAAGCTATAATAAAGGAAAAGAAAAAGAAAATATTATGTCATTAATGAAGATAACAGGCTTTTTTCGAGTACTGTTTTTATTTTTAATGCCTTTTAAAGTGTTGTATTAATTAATATTTGGAGTCGAGCTATTTAAAGTTAATACTATTTAGTTAAATCAAATGTTTAATATGAGGGATGTGGGCCTCTGAAACAAAGCAGGTTTTGTTCCACAAGGATTTAACTTTTAACGAAATCTCACTTTCATCAACTTAATTATATGGCTATTTATTTGTCATTTACTTATGTTTGTTTGACTTTTTTCTCTATGATTTCTTTTTGGTTTCTTCAATTTAAAAATTAATAGTTGGTTCAATGTGGATGAATTCATTCTTCTTGCTGGTGATCGATGCTAATTAAGAGTAATTTGAGAAAATTGAATATAAATTTTTGGGTGAAAATTAACACTATATAATACAAAATAACAAGAACTGATATTAGATATGATATTATTATATATAATTAAATGAATATGACAAGAACAAAATAAAAATATCTTGAGTTGATAAAAATATCACAATGCGATTCATATTAACTTATTAAGTATTACTTATTTTGACTTATTAAACCTCACATATTTATCCATAAAATGCATTTTATATAAGATTCATGGTTTTGAGCCTGTGGAAAGCCTGGTCGCCAATCATCTTTTCGAGATAGCTTGAGATAACAGATAGCAAATGGATCCCCACCTTCCTCACATGCTTCGAATTTAGGTGTTGGAATTGCAATGTCATTACATGCTAAGTGCCAATTAATTTATTTGCATCATCAACTCAATGGCTGATTCTAAGATCAATTTTGCAGACACTAATTAGTTTTCCGAGGTCTAATTAATATAAATATCATCACTTCATTTATCGTCAATTGATTTAAGTTCAATGATCATCTAAACATTAACATGAAATCAAGATATATGTTATTGTTTTTGTGTTGAAATTATGTCAACTGGGCTTAAATTAGTGTTCAAAGATTAAGTATTGTCAAGGTAATGAACCAATTTCATTGGCAATTTTGATTTTATGAGGTGATCTTCACTCTTTATAGGTTTAAGTTTAAACTTGCAATCTTTTTTTGCGAAATTTTGAAATCCACAATATAAATGATTTTTTTTTTTTTGAAAATGAGATAAGATATCATAATTCAATAATTACGGTTCAATTCTTGACAATGTCACATTAAATTATCAAAAAAATTGACAAAAATTTATGGGGTAAACTTAGGGAAAATAATAATTCTTTGTGGGTTTGAAACAATGAAATTTGATGGTAAGTAGTAAGAGAGGAAAACTCCAAATAATTTATGCATATTATTGTTGACATTTGGTACAACTACAAAATGTACATAGCATTGTCAATCAAGCCATCTTTGGGTTCATATCCCTTTAGACATAAGCTTGTTTTGTTGTTAATTTGTTTGCTTCAGACAAAATTTGCGTCGATTGAGGTTACGTTAGTATTCATCCATGACCAGTTCGCCATGAAAAAAATGGGGAAAAAAACGAACGACAAGATATATACATCCAACTCTAAATTGACTTTTCTGATAGGAACCCCCCATGATTTGGCTTAATAAACAAGCATAAGCATCCAGAAATCTGAAACATGTCAACAACATTGACAGTTAATTATACATGCTTAATTTAGTCCCATTAACACCCTGATGAAGTTAAAGTTATGTTTGATAACAAACTTCGCAGATGTTATTAATTATCTTACTTTGACTCTTATCTGATTATGCATGATTTTCCAATTACATAAAAAAATTTTTAAAAAAATTAAATATATCGGTATCGATAATTTGATAAATAAAGTTTTCACATCAACTTACATGTAGCAATAGCGGATTTCAAGTTTTCAGAAAGATATACGAAGTTTGACTTGAATAGAGGGTCAAGTAAATTGATTATCTTTGACAGCACTCTAGAGTTGTTCTAACAACTGGTCATTTCAATGTAGCTATTGAAGCAGAATTCAATTTTTTTTTTTAATTTTCTTTTTGTATTTCATTTTAATCTTCAAACTGGTTAAACACTTAGATTTTACTTTCTAATCAACCAAACACCAATATCTCATCACTATATATATTTGCTACCCCACTGGCTTTGATGAAATACCAAATCAAATAGCAAAATTGCAGGTTTTAACATTTGGGATTTTCAGTTTTTATCTAACAGGTTAAAAGAATAACATTTAGAGGTCTATTATGGGTGCTTATCTTCATCGATCAACGGCAGTTTTGGGGACATTTCTGTCGATGTTTATGAACTTCTGTCTCTATTTTCAGCCTGTACTTGGAATCACCAGGCACTACAAGTTTGATGTAAGCGTCACTATGACGATGCTCGTAAATTCAGGCTAATATTTGTCTTCTGACTTTATTTTATTTGCTATATACATTAACTTTGCTTGAAATACGATTTGTAGATCGAGCTGCAAAATGTTACCCGTCTGTGCCACACGAGGAGCATTGTGTCGGTAAACGGACAATTTCCGGGACCTCGAATTGCCGCAAGGGAAGGTGATCAGCTTCTGATAAAAGTGGTTAACCATGTGCCAAACAATATCTCCATTCATTGGTAAACTTTTAAGAGAAAATATCAGCCATGGTTGAAACTTGAAACTTAAATGCCATGATCTGAATTTACATGCTTTGATTTCTTCGATATCTTATTGTTAGGCATGGCATTCGACAGCTTCGGTCGGGATGGGCTGATGGACCGGCATATGTGACTCAGTGCCCTATACAAACTGGTCATAGCTATGTGTATAACTTTACCATTGTTGGCCAAAGGGGCACTCTTTGGTGGCATGCTCATATATCATGGTTGAGAGCAACTCTATATGGTCCATTCATCATTCTTCCGAAGTTTGGCGTGAACTACCCATTTGCCAAGCCCTATAAGGAAGTTCCTATCATCTTCGGTAAAAATAATAATGAATCAGCTGACTGAAAAATCTGTCTGTTTTTATTTGAATGCTTTCCCTAACACGAGATCATGATCCATTAAAATTGCAGGAGAATGGTTCAATACCGATCCTGAGGCAATTATTAGCCAGGCTCTCCAAACAGGTGGAGGCCCAAATGTTTCTGATGCTTACACCATGAATGGACTTCCTGGACCGTTATATAACTGCTCTGCCAAAGGTATTGAAAATGTTGTAATGTAATGTTGTCACTTGTCACAAAGTAGATAATTTATTCAATGCCCAAACTACTGGCTTTTTAGCAGATACATTCAAGTTGAATGTGAAGCCTGGCAAGACATACCTTCTGCGTGTAATCAATGCAGCTCTCAACGACGAGCTTTTCTTCGGCGTGGCTAACCATACCCTAACGGTGGTTGAAACTGATGCTGTTTATGTTAAACCTTTCGAGACTGATACAATCCTCATCGCCCCCGGCCAGACCACAAATGTTCTTCTTAAGACCAAACCAAGATACCCAAATGCTGCATTTTTCATGACCGCTCGACCATATGTGACAGGGAAAGGCACCTTTGATAATTCAGCAGTTGCTGGCATTTTAGAATATGAATTGCCACCCAATAGCTTACATTCAGGCGCCTCAATCAAGAAACTTCCGTTGTTTAAACCGATTTTACCTGCTCTAAATGACACTTCCTTTGCTATAAATTTCGCGAGTAAACTCCGTAGCTTAGCTACTGTACAGTTCCCTGCCAATGTGCCCCAAAAGGTTGATAAGCAGTTTTTGTTCACAGTTGGTCTTGGAACTAGCCCATGTCGGCAAAATCAAACCTGCCAGGGACCGAATGGAGCCATGTTTTCGGCTTCAGTCAATAATATTTCTTTTACAATGCCAACTACAGCAATGCTCGAAACTCATTTCTTTGGTCAGTCAAACCATGTTTACACAACCGATTTTCCGAATGATCCAATAATTCCATTTAATTACACAGGCACCCCACCTAATAACACTGTGGTGAGCAATGGCACAAAACTGGTAGTGCTTCCTTTTAACACAAGCGTTGAGCTAATCATGCAAGACACGAGCATCCTTGGAGCCGAAAGCCACCCGCTTCACTTGCATGGCTTCAACTTCTTTATTGTTGGCCAAGGTTTTGGGAATTTTGATCCAAATGAGGACCCTAAAAACTTCAACCTTGTTGACCCTATCGAAAGAAACACTGTTGGTGTGCCATCAGGAGGTTGGGTGGCAATTCGTTTTCTAGCAGACAATCCAGGTAAGTTAAAAGACGTATATACGTTGCTTTGACTCTTTGATTTTTTTTGAAGTATTTATTTTCAATATTCGTACTCGAAATATATTCAATTATGAATATTAAAGAATGACTCTTTTAGGATCCTCCAAGCACATAAAAAAAATTCAAAAAATTATACATATTTATATTGGACATATACTTGTGTTTGGCACCCACACATGCATTGGAGTAACTTGCATTAATACTGCATTAAACAAAACAAAATATGACTATTACATGCTTTGAATCAGTTGATGACTCATTAAAAAAAAAATTAACTACATGACTTCAGGGGTATGGTTCATGCATTGTCACCTGGAGGTACATACAAGCTGGGGTTTGAAGATGGCTTGGATTGTCTTGGATGGAAAGCTTCCTAACCAAAAGCTGGTGAGCAGATCTTCCCAAGTGTTGATAATTTGACTCCAACCATAACAAATCTCCTGAAGATTTTTAATTTATGACCTTACTTTCATTGTTTTGGCCATTCTTTATTGGGTTTAATGTCTATTCAATAATTATTTCATTGATCCATATGATCTTAACAGAGACAGATTTGAGGGTTTTTTTTTTTTTGTTACATTGAGGTTTGAACATGTCAATGGAAGAACTCCCAAAAACTTTTATGAGATCATGAAATTTCCGTCCCTTTTGGTTGCCAAGTTATTACTTAGAATCGACAATATTAAAA
>JBBYHO010042138.1:0-10487 GCA_038382025.1 Adansonia gregorii
ATGTGAATATTTAAAGAATTTGAAAATTCAAAACTCAAGAAAATTGCACCAAAAATTTTACAAATAATGAAAAGTTCATATTCTAGAACTAAGAAAATTTCCAAAAATACATTAAATATAATATAAATGAATTAAATAAAACATATTATTCAAAATATTAATTTATAAAATGATAAAGCTGAAAATCCAAAATTCAGAATAATTTTATTCGAAAAATTTTTTAAGTACAATATTTGTGATATCGTGAAAAAAATTCAAAATTAATTACAAAAACGAGTAACTTGACACCTTGTGGTATAAAATGCCAACATGAATTTTTTTAAATATTTCTAATTTTTTGGAGTGCATGTTAGCATAAAAACCACATAGGCATCGATAAAAAAATACGAAGATCAATTTCCCAAATTTAATAAAAAATTCTCAAAAAATTCCTAAAAAAGAAAAATTTGACTATGATATCATATGAAGAAATAGATTTTTCAAATTTTTAAAAAAATTATTAAAAAATAATTTTTCTCTTAAATATTTGTTTTGTATATCAAAATTAGAGATCAAAATATGACATTTTTGTTACGTGAACTTATGGTTGTTTAAATTATGACTAAAAAGGTCTTAAAAATGTCTAAACAAGATCGTTCCCAATAAGGATAGCCATTAAGTTCTCAGTCTCGGATATTCAGGATTATTGAAAAAGAGACCCGGACAAAATTAGGTGTCTATAGTTGCCAATCTTTGATCGTTGCTGAGAATTAAGAATAGGACAAGGGTCAAATAGATATAATTTCTTTCGGGTCATTAAGCTTTGAAAAATAAACTAAACCAAAGATGAAAAAAAAGCTAATTAGCCCTAAGAAGAAACCTTAAATTAAACGGTGACTAGGACTAGACCTAAGTCACACGGAGTTAACTAGGACAAAACCATGCTGGTCAATAAACAAGAGGGGTTGATTAGGATGAAACCATATAAGTCAACAGAAGTAAAAACGTTGATCGATGCAAAACCTATAAGCCATCAAGGGTAAAGGGTTGACCAGGGCAAAATCTATAAGTCAACAAATAAAAAGGGTAGACCAAGATGAAACTAATATTGACTGAGGTAAAATTTATAAGTCAATAAATAAAAAGGGTTGGCTAAGATGAAATCGATAAGTCAACATCGATAAAAGATTGACCGGGATAAAATTGATAAGTCAATGTACATATAAGGTTGACTTAGATAAAATCGATAAGTCAATAAATACAAAAGGTTGATTAGGATAAAATCGAAAAGTTAAAATAGAAAAAGGGTTGACCAAGATAAAACTGATAAAGTCAACATAGATAAAAGGTTGACCAAGATAAAACCAATAAGTCAATAAAGATAAAATATTGATTGGGATAAAACTGATAAAGTTAAGAAAGATAAACGATTAACCAGGATAATTAGGATAAAACTGACAAAGTTAATAAAGATAAATGGTTGACCAAGATAAAACTAATAAGTCAACGAGTAAAAAGGTTGACTAGGACAAAGCTGACAAGTCAACAGGGAGAAAAATGGTTGACTAAGACAAAGCCATCAAGTCAACAGAGAGAAAAAATTAACTGGGACAAAGCCATCAAGTTAAAAGGGATAAAAGTTTAAATGGGATAAAGCTAATAAGTCAATAGGGATAAAAGGGTTAATAGAGACAAAGCCTACAAGTCAATAGGGATGAAAAGGTTGGCGAGACAAAGCCAACAATTTAACAAGGGCAAAAAAATTGATCACGATAAAATCGATAAGCCAATAGGGCAAAAAAGTTAACCGAGATAAAGCTGACAAGTTAACAGGGATTAAAAGGTTGACCTAAACAAAGCTGACAAGTCAACAAGGATAAAAGGGTTGACCGAAACAAAGCTAACAAGTCAACATGAATAAAAAAGCTGACTGGGATGAAGCCAACAAGTCGACAAAAAGAAAAGATTAACTGAGACAAAGTTGATAAGTCAATAGGGATAAAAGATTTGACTAGAACAAAGTTAACAAGTCAACAAGGATTAAAAGGTTGATGAAACTAAGCCGACAAGTCAACAAAGAGAAAAGGTTAACTGCGATAAAGTCGATAAGTAAATAGGGATAAAAAATTTGATTGGGACCAAGCCGACCAGTCAATAAGGAGAAAAGGTTAAGACTAGGACAAAGCTGATAAGTCAATAGGGAAAAAAGGTTGACTGGGAGAAAACCAATAAGTCAACAAAGATAAAAAGGTTGACTGGGACAAAGCTGACGAGTCAATAGAGAGAAAAAGCTAATCGAGACAAAGTCAAGAAGTCAACAGGGATAAAGGGTTGATTGGGACAGAGCCGATACTTCCACATAGGTAAGAGGTTGGTGTAACATTTGAAACTCAATCAATTATCAAAATGAAGCACTTAATTGACTTAAATCCCATTCCGCCTACCTTGCCATAGGATTGCATAAAAGAGTGATAACAATTTTTTTAAATTCTTCAAATATTGTCATCAAAGTATCAAAAACATATGTTTGGATGTTTCAAATATCACCATCGAAGCTTTGAAAATATATTCCTTGACAAAAACTTTTGAATGCTTCGAATATTACCATCGAAGTTTCTTCAAAGCCTTCTTCCCTACCTTACCATAGGATCGTATGATAAGGTGATAGATTTTTTTAGAGAATCATTCAATCTTTCCTGAAGAATCATTAAATATTAAATATTAAATTAGTGTTCATTGATTCAGTGATATAACTTATACAATTAGATCAATATCTACTTAAAGCATATTTTTTTACTTCAACAAAATCATGAAAAAGATCATATTTCATCAAAATTTTAGGATTTATGGAATGAGATCACCTTTTTATTCTAACCTTAGGAAAAAAATTGATCAAAATCTATGAAAATTCCAAAATAATTTTAACCTTGTATTTTCCAATATCAAGGATAATGGATATGTTATCTTCATCATGATGTTAAAACTTTCTTGTGATAGATAATCACCATTTGGGACTTCTTTGAATAAGACAAAGAAATAATTTAGAGGCATAAATAGGTGACACTATTAAAATTTATCTGGAAAAAATTAATATGGTAAAGTCAAGGTTTACCAAGACCAAATTCAGATGGATGTCCATTTAAAGATTTCCTTGAAAGACAAATAATCAAGTTATAACATCCTTTTAATCTTCAAATACAATAACCTGACAGGCGTTAAACTAATACTAGTAAGCACCAAGACTCAAAGGATTGATATGAAAGGCTTTTGGTAAGCATTAGTTCTCAAGATTAGGTACAAAGTTCTAAAAGGTTATTTGGAAAGGAATTAATGTTAGGGCATCTGACTCAACCTTTTGTTATCAAATTTTCAAAGGTTTGGTGTCATTTTTGAGTTAGGATTATGGGTTCTCTCTGATTGGTAACTATCTTTGTTGATTTAGAGGTAATTTTTAGGCCTTTAAACCTGCCCCATTGTATTATTAAAGACTCAAAAATAATTTAAAAAGATGAAATTTTAAAAAGCTTCCTAGGAATAGCCTGATAACCTAGATAGCTATGTCTGATCATATGTTATTAGGCCATGGTTTAGGGTTTAAAAAGGAAAATCTAAATAGGCCCAAATAAAGTTTTTAGGGGTAATTCAATCAAGGATTAGTTCTTTTCAGAAAGAGTTGATTTCGGCATATCTTTAAAGATGAACAAATCTTTTTTCTTTGGCAACGTTTGTTTTCTTCATTTTTCTTTATTTCTTTATTTTTTCTTTCTTTAAAACTTTCATCATTCTTTATTCTAAAAGAGCTTGAAATTTTATTCATTTTTCACTTGGAATATTTGAACTTGAAATTCAAACTTTCTTTTTTCTTCAAAATTTGCTTCATGACATCTCATTTATTCTTTTTATAACTTTATAATGGAATTTGCCCCTTCTAATCTTGAAGCTTTACTTCAGTTGCCCTTTAGTGTGGATGATGATCCTTGATTAGGGTTTAGAGAAAGAAAATAAACTATCAAGTTTAAAAGGAATAATTTTCTATATTTAAGTAAAGATAGATAAAGAAGGCCATTTTTCATTTCAAACTAGCCATTTAAACTGGGCAAGCATTTCCCAAGGAAAAAATCTTAATTTTTTCAAAATCATTTTAAAAACTTCATTAGCATAATATTGCACTCAATAAAGGCTTAAGATATGCTCTTCAATATGATTGGCTTTATAGCCACCAATGACTGGTTGAGCCTCTAAGAAAGAAAATTAGATTGGCTTGGAAAAGATCTTGGATCTCATATCTTATGTATCAAAAATTGGTTTGAAAAGGTTTTGTTCAAAAGGAAAAGGAGATTTTGGCTTATGTGCACTATTATTCTACTGGAATTGAGGATTTGGGGAAGTGTCATGTAAAACTCTAGCAAAAGATTATCAAAATAAGGGAAATCTCAAAATTTTTATCATTATTTTAACATATATCAAACTATCAATATCTGAATCTTTTAGGAGCATAACCTATTTGTTCGACCTTCAAGGAATCCATAGAAAGAACACTTGGGTGTGGAAAGTCTTAGTGGTAAAAGGTTTATAGCTGAATGTTTGGGAGAATTATATATGTAGAAGTGAAGGACTTTTTTGAGATAGCTCAAGCTAACAGTGATCACCTGCCAAAGAAGAAATTTCCAAAATGTTATCATTAGCCTAAGTATTAGAAATCATTAGGAACAAAATTCATGGTTGAAGTATGCATGCTATTTACAAATCAAAATTCATTTCACAAGAAATGTACAAAATTTTGAAGTCAAGATAGAAATTGCCTCTGATTGGCATACTACCAAAAGGTCGATGACCCTTAGACTAGTCAGCCTTAATATTCATCCATCCATTCCTAGAATTTTACTGGATTGGTCTCCTTTATGGCTGAACTACAGGTAAGCTAATGGAAGATTAAGAGGTGCATCAAACTTTAAGTCTTTAAAATTAGGAATTCCACAAAATATGTGATTATTTCCTTTCATCACAATCATGCCATGCGGACAGCCACTATGTTACTCTTTACTAAATTCCTTAGCAACAAAGACTGTAGACACCTTATTTTGTTCGGGCTGATTTTTAGCAATCTGGAGCATAGACGTGAGAGGGGGCGATGATCGTCGAGCGACAATGTCGCGAGGTTGAAAAGTATTTTGAGGAGGTCAAGAAGGCCTAGGGATCATATCAAGCGTTAATGCAAAGATATGGTAGGAAATGACATAGTCAAGGTATCTAGGGACAAAAAATATGAGAAAATTCACAATTCTACTTGAATGTATCAATACATGGTTCTCATGTATTGATACAATGCTCCAACATGACAAAAATGTTAAATGTCCCTAATTGTGTTGATGCAACATGTAGATGTATCGATACATAAGCCTTTGTATCGATATAAGACCTCATGTATCGATACTAGCCATGCCAGGACTAAAACATGCATTTTGTAAAGAATTGTATCGATACATATCAACATGTATCGATACAGTGGTTCATAGTGTCGATACAATGTTCATTGCATCGATTCCATCAAGGTTTTTGGACCAAATGTATCGATACATTCAGGCCATTTTCATGGTCTAGGCATTTTTTACTCATCCACCATTAATCCAAAAACTCAATTTTAACTCATTTCTTTGTGTTAGGAAAATTAAAACTCATATCATATTATAAATTTAGACTTTTGGATTAATCAAAACGTATTTTAAAGTCTAAATTGGATTAAAGGTGTCAATGTCATATGATTACCCTATTCTTCCCTAGTTGTTGGCCAATATCACCGTTAGCCACCCTATTTGCTGGAAAATCATTTTAGCATTTAAACCGGCCACCCTATTCCTATCATAATGGCAACAAGTTACTTTTTACAGCCACCCTATAGCCATCATGCTGACATCACCTTGTCCCATTTGAGAAATAGCCAAAAACACCTTTAATTTGCCTCCAAAATGCTAGTATAAAGGGACCACTACTATCTCAGCTAAAAAAGGTTAGATTCTAGCTTGTTTCAGCTTCCACAAACACATTCACACATAGAAAAAAAAACCTAAATCCCATAGCTCTTCACCCACTAGCCAAAAGCAGCCCTAAAACACTTATTCTCAACCTCTGCACATTCTAAAAATCACCCTCATCCATGCCAGAACCAAAACTTTATTGTTTCTCTCTTTTTTTTCTTATTTACAACAAGGAAAAGAGGGAAATTCAAGCCATCTCTGTTGCTCCAACTATTAAGCCAAAGTTGAAGTTTTATTGGTATAACTTCCTATTCTATCACTTACATTTTTTTTTAGCACCTTCATCATTTTAGTGAGCTCTGCACATTTCCATCTCCTTCTTAGGATTATCATGCATTATTATGGCATTTGGTTGTGGTAGTTTGAGATTTGGATGCCTTAATGCCCTTTTTATGTGCAAAATACCTCACTTCATCCTCATTAGTTTGATATCTCTTGCTCATGCATTTTATGCAATGTCCATGCATCTTGTTATCCTTAATCCATGTATGAATCATTAGCCTAACACATTTCAAGCACATTTATGCATTAACTAGCATGAATCATTATCATTTTCAGCATCCGTAACATTTTCTTGTCACAATGCAAAAAACTTTCTTTGTTTAGGTCATTAGTAAAATTTGTATTCCTATTCATGTTGTGTACCATCCCTTTGTATGTTTGTTGTCAAAATGCATGTTTGACGGCTGATAAAAACTAATTTTTGAAACCCCCCAAGCTGAGCATGTTAACCTCAACCAATGAGGATTAGCATGGACTTAGCATTTTCTTTAAAGCTAGCAAAATATCCTAGGGAAAATTAATTTTTCCATATCTTGAATCTGGGTTACATAAGCTCAAATCTTTTAATTTTGAAATGAAAATGGTCTTACAATTATTCCCTAAATGTTTGTGCTTTTTTCTTAAGTCAAAACCATGAGTGGTATGATCAACGGGTTGTTTCATCATCCCAAACTACTTCGGGACTATGCAAATGAGCTTGTGATGCTCATGCCACTCTTTCCCTTCAGTCATAGACGTTTAAATGTCAATGACTCGAGTTTGGACTCGTAGACTTAAAAAATAAGAGGCATCCCCTACTTTGCTTTGTCCCCTACTGGTAGCACAATTGTTGCAAACTGAAAAATCATTTTAAAATCCTAAACGATTTTTCCTAAATTTTTTTATTTTTTTCTCTCAAAGCATATCAAATTATCTTTAAAAGGATGTCTTATTCACCCCTGGGTCATTCTGGATGAGAGAGTTATGATTTTTTGAGTCTAAACTATTTGGAACCTTTAGAATCCGAATATGTATTCTGTTTGGGCTGTTCAGGCCCACTAAATGATTTTTCCAAATTTTTCGAACATTTTTCCTAAAAGGTTCAAGAAATTCCTTTTTTTTAGCATTTTCTTTAAAGCTAGCAAAATATCTTAGGGAAAATTAAGTTTTCCATATCTTGAATCTGGGTTACACAAGCTCAAATCTTCTAATTTTGAAATGAAAATGGTCTTACAATTATTCCCTAAATGTTTGTGCTTTTTTCTTGAGTCAAAACCATGGTGGTATGATCAACAGGTTGTTTCATTATCCCAAACTACTTCGGGACTATGCAAATGAGCTTGTGATGCTCATGCCACTCTTTCCCTTCAGTCATAGACATTCAAATGTCAATGACTCGAGTTTGGATTCGTAGACTTAAAAAATAAGAGGCATCCCCTACTTTGCTTTGTCCCCTACTGGTAGCACAATTGTTGCAAACTGAAAAATCATTTTAAAATCCTAAACGATTTTTCCTAAATTTTTTTATTTTTTTCTCTCAAAGCATATCAAATTATCTTTAAAAGGATGTCTTATTCACCCCTGGGTCATTCTGGATGAGAGAGTTATGATTTTTTGAGTCTAAACTATTTGGAACCTTTAGAATCCAAACATGTATTCTGTTTGGGCTGTTCAGGCCCACGAAATGATTTTTCCAAATTTTTCGAACATTTTTCCTAAAAGGTTCAAGAAATTCCCTTTTTTGAAAGGTATTGTTTGCAATTTTTTGATACCAAATGAGTTTGGCATAATTTTTCAAATTTTGATACACCTTATCCCTCATTTGCTCTGCCAGCAGCACTATCAATCCAACCACGAAAATTTATTCCCCTAGAAATGACTTTTTGGGGTAGTGGGAATATTTTTAGGATGACCTTCATTAAGTTAACTTTCTAACGGTGACTTATCCACCTTTTAAATCCTTCGAACCAATTTAGAATAAATTCGGGAAGCAAGATAGTATGACGCTATCCCCTATTTTTGGTTTTGGTCAAAATTGAATTGTTTTCTTGAATTTCGTCTCGAGAGATTCGAATGCCTCTGTATCACTTCGATCAGACTCAAGAACGTGCTTTGACCTCCCATAGGCTCATATCAAGGCACAAACATATTTTACATCTTTACTATCCTCATTCACAATAAATCTTTTTGCCAAAAATCATCGAATGGTCACCCTTTTTCTAAATCATGAAGTTTTGTCATCCAAGGGAATACTCCAACCCTACTTTTCAAAATTGTCAAGATTAAAAGAAACTTCCTTTATCAAAATTATTTGTCATCCACGGGGATACTCTAACCCTACCTTTTTGAAGGGATACTCCAATCTTGTTTTTTAATTACAATTAATTTTTTTCTTTTCCCAGACCCCTATGAATATGTCAAATAAACCTTATTTAATCAAGAAATCCTGATGCGTTTTGAAAATTATCGATTCGATTATTCCTAGATAATCGAGATAAATTCCAATAGTCCACCCATTTTCTTTATCATTGCATTGAATGATTCATGTTATGTTACTTCATTTATTGCCTTACTGTTATTTGCATTCATGTTTCCAAAACGTTTCAAATAAATTAAAAGTAACTTTTTACGCGGGTATCTCTCCAGTGTCCAAAGTGGAACATTCCATTTTCAAAGTAAAATCCAAAGGTCATTTTTATAAAAAAATCTCTATATTCCTTATCTCTCCAGGGCGTATATGAGATTCAATCTTTTTCATCAAAACCTGGATTCGTATTTTTATAAGAGTCATGCATTAGGAAAAGGTTATATCGAAATAGTGACAAGTCAAGATCGAAAGAATCGAAACTGAGATAAGACATAGCTAGTAAGGTACGGATTTTGGGCGTCACGAAGAGGTTTGTACCTCATTACACGTAACCAACTCTCGAACCCAAACGATGAATCTTTGCATTCCATAGGCCACGGGATCGTTGTTTTGAGTTTCGTAACTTAAAACATAGGTTTCTATAGGCATCTGATCATGCCTAGCCAGAAATGATCGGTGATGACTCCAAGCATTAGCCATTTCATGATGGTCATCTAAGACCAATAAGATGAGCAATTTATCTTATGGTCCCCTTCACTATACCGCAAATCGAGAATCTGTACATTCTTATTCTCATCACATCACCAAAGAAAAATCTTAGTCATCAAGACACTTCTAAGTTAAGAAAAAATTTTAAGTCGTACGCACTCATAGATCTGCGAGGATCCACCCCGGGGTATGTTGTGACAAAGATGAATCTGGAAGCTCATTTCATACCAAAGAATCATGCAAAATCCAAGTTGGAATTTACATTGATCACTTATCGATCATGCTGATACTCTCGATTATTTTCACATTAAATAGCATGCATTGGTTGATGGAATCCTTAGACAAAAAGTATTGCACCTTGACGTTTGAATTATACCACCTTAGGTAGGGAGTTTTCAAGGTTTTGTTGGAATGGCAGAGATTATTTGATTCTATTAAGGCCATTGAACAATGAAAAGCTAAGGTTAAGGACACTATCCGAGTGGATTTCCTTGTTTTCTCAACTTTTTAGGGTCCTATCAGCTATGATTAAATTACTTTCTTATCTCACATCTGTTACTTGTCGCCCTTTGGTCAATATGAATATGTATTATGGGAATTGCTTCCATATACTGAACACCATAATGTGGTTGCATTTCAGCTTGTACTTCCTCAGATCCCTGACAAAAGTATTGGTAATACCTTCTAACCATTAGTAAACTAGTTTCTTTATCTTGAGTGGTTCCATCAAACTTAAAATTTATGCCTGGATTTTCCTTTTTATTGTATGGTATCTTCCATTTAATGATTTGTTATCTCATCTCAAAATATATATAAAAAACTTAAATAAGTTTGCATGAATATGTATGTGTCTTGACAACATTAATCTTTAATGATATTCTAGCATGATTGTCAATGAACGGAAAAATTATATAAATAAGTGAGCAAATGAATGAACAAATGCATGAATGAATGAATAAATAATTGAATAAAAGGGATAGCATTTAATATAATAGATTAGATGTCAAAGAACTAACTAAGAGCCAAATATAAAGATTATTATAGAAACAAAAATCTGAAGAATTCGAGTAATGATTCAACAGCATTGCTTCATGAACCAAAATTCTCTAACTTATCCATTGATTGTGGGCGTACAT
>JBBYHO010042149.1:0-10487 GCA_038382025.1 Adansonia gregorii
ACTAAATCACACTCCAAAAGTTTATTGTTTGGATTTCTCAAGTTTGCCTACCAAAATTTTAATTTATCAAAATTTTGAGAAATCAATTCACCCTCTCTTGATTTCATTAACCACCTAAAGGTCTAACAGGGATGAATTTTAATTATAATGAAATAGTGGAAAGAAAAGCTTTTCTTGCAAACCAAAGCATCAATATCGTGTATCCCAATGTGGAGATCATGATTGCAGTGCCACTAACAAAAGAAAAAAGAGATTATTATGAGAATCCAAGCTTAATTCATTTCACGGATAACTTTGATTATAAGGAAAATGGTGGAAATAAAAGCTTTTCTTGCAAAACAAAGCATCAATAACGTGTATCCTATTGTGGAGAATGTTATTGTAGTGCCCAATCATAAAAAGATTTGGCATTATTATGAGAATCCATGTTTGACTCATTTGATGGGCAAACCTTGATTGAAAAGAAAATGGTGGAAAGAAAACCATTCCTTGCTAAACCAAAGCACCAATATCATGTATCCCAATAAGGAGAACATGATTGTGGTGCCTATAACAAAAAGAATAGAGACTATTACGAGTATCGAAGTTTGTCTCCTTTCATGGATGGACTTCGATTATAAGGAAAATGGTGGAAAGAAAAGCTTTTTCTGTAAATCTAAAGCATCAATATTGTGTATGCCAATATAGAGAACATTGTTGCAGTGCGCAGTCACAAAAAAAGTTTAGATTATTACAAGAATCCATGTTTGACTCATTTGATGGACAACCATTGATTATAAGGAAAACGGTGGGAAGAAAACCATTCCTTGCTATACCAAAACATCAATATCGCATATCCCATTGAGGAGAACATGATTATAATGCCCATAACAAAAAAAATAAAGATTATTACTAGTATCCAAGTTTGTCTCATTTTGCGGGTGAACTTTAATAACACGAAAAATGGTGGGAAGAAAAGCTTTTATTGCCAAACCAAAGCATCAATATCGTGTATCCCAATGCTGTGAAGATGACTGCGATACTAATAACAAAAACAATGGAGATTATTATGAGAATCCAAGTTTGACTCATTTCACAGATAACCTTCAATTATAAGGAAAATAGTGGAAAGAAAAGCTTTTCTTGCAAATCCAAAGCATTAATATCATGCATCTCAATGTGGAGAACATTTTTGTAGTGCCCAATCGTAATTAAAGTTTGACTTAGTTCATGGACAAACTTTGATTATAAGCAAAATGGCGGGAAGAAACCATTCCTTACGAAACCAAAGCATCAATATCATGTATCCCAAAGAGGAGAGCATTATTATATTGCCCATAACAAAAAGAATGGAGATTATTACAAATATCCAAGTTTGTTTCATTTTACGAATGAACATTAATAATAAGGAAACTGATGGGAAGTAAAGCTTTTCTTGCCAAATCAAAGCATCAATATCGTGTATCCCAATGCGATGAACATGATTGTAGAGCCCAATCATAAAAAAAAAATAAAGATTATTATAAGAATCCAAGTTTGGCTCATCTGATGCATAAACTTTAATTATAAGTAAAAAGGCAGAAAGAAAAGCTTTTCTTGCAAGTCTAAAGCATCAATATCATGTATCACAATGAAGAGCACATGATTACAGCATATACAACAAAAAGAATGGAGATTATTACGAGTATCCAAGTTTGCTATATTTCATGGATGAACCATAATAATATGGAAAGTGGTGGAAAGAAAAGCCTTTCTTGCAAAAATCAAAGTATCGATATCGTGTATCCCAATGAAGTGAACATGATTGTAGTTCCCAATAACAAAAAGAATGGAGATTGTTACGTGTATCCAAGTTTGTCTCATTTCATTGAGTAATAATAAGGAAAAAAGTGAAAAGAAAAGCTTTTCTAGAAAATAAACCATGAATATCGTGTATCCCAATAAGGTGAACATGACTGTAGTTCCAATAACAAAAAGAATGAAGATTATAACGGGTATCCAAGTTTGTCTCATTTCATAGATGAACTTTAATAGTAAGGAAAATAGTGGAAAGAAAAGCTTTTCTTGCCAAATCAAAGCATCAATATCATGTATCCCAATAAGGTGAACATGATTGTAGTGGCCATAACAAAAGAAATGGATATTATTACGAGTATCCAAGTTTGTCTCATTCACGGATAAACTTTAATAATAAGGAAAATAGTGAAAAGAAAAGCTTTTCTTGCCCAATCAAAGCATTAATACTGTGTATATGAGACAAACATGATTGTAGTGGCCATAACAAAAAGAATAGATATTATGACAAGTATCCAAGTTTGTCTCATTTCACAAATAAACTTTATTTATATGGAAAATAGTGGGAAGAAAAGCTTTTCTTGCAAAACCAAAGCATCAATATCCTGTATGCCAATGTGGAGAAATGATTGTACACTAACAAAAAAAATGGAGATTATGATGAGAATCCAAGTTTGACTCATTTCATGGGTGAACTTCGATTTTAAGGAAAAAGGTGGAAAGAAAAGCTTTTCTCGCAAATCCAAAGCATTAATATGGTGTATCCGAATGTGGAGAACATCATTGTAGTGCCCAATCATGGAATGAGTTGAGATTATTATAAGAATTCAGGTTTGACTCATTTGACAGATAAACATTGATTATAAGGAAAATGGTGGGAGGAAAACCATTCCTTCCTAAACCAAAGCATCAATGTCGTGTATCCCAATGTGATGAACAAGATTATAGTGGCAATAACAAAAAAATAGAGATTATTACGACTATCAAGGTTCGTCTCATTTCACAGATAAACTTTAATAATAAAGAAAATGGTGGAAAGAAAAGCTTTTCTTGCCAAATCAAAGCATCAGTATCGTGTATCCCAAGATGGTGAGCATGATTTTAGTGCCCATAACAAAAAGAATAGTTTCCAAGTTTGCCTCATTTCACGGATGGCCTCCAATAATAAGAAAAATGATGGAAAGAAAAGCTTTTCCTACCTAATCAAAGCATCAATATCTTATATCTCGATGCAGTGAAAGTGATTGTAATGCCCAACAACAAAAAGTATGGAGATTATTATGAGAATCCAAGTTTGACCCGTTTCACAGATAAACTTTAATTAGAAGGAAAATGATGAAAAGAAAAGCTTTTCATGCAAATCTAAAGCATCACTATCATGTATCCCAATGTGAAAAGCATCATTATAATGCCCAATCACAAAAAAATGTAGATTATTACGAGAATCTATGTTTAAGTCATTTCATGGATAAACTTTTATTATAAGGACAATGGTGAAAGAAATGTTTTTCTTGCAAATCCAAAGCATCAATATCGTGTATCCCAATGTGAAGAACATTATTCTAGTGCCCAATCACAGAAAGAGTTGAGATTATTACGAGAATCCATATTTTACTCATTTGATGGACAAACCCTGATTACGAGGAAAATGGTAAGAAGAAAACCATTCCTTGCTAAACCAAAGCAGTCTCCTGTATCCCAATAAGGCAAACGTGGTTGTAGTGCCCATAACAAAAAGAATGGAAATTATTACAAATATGCAAGTTTGTCTCATTTCAAGAATAAACATTAATAATAAGGAAAATAGCGGGACGAACAACGTTTCTTGCCAAAATAAAGATCAATATCGTGTATCCCAATGCGGAGAACAAGATTGTAGTGCCCAACAATAAAATGAATAGAGATTACTATAAGAATCCAAGTTTGACTCGCTTCACAGAAGAACTTAGATTAAATGGAAAATGGTGGAAAGAAAAGTTTTCTTGTAAATCCAGAGCAACAATATCATGTATCCCATTATGGAGAGCATGATTGTAGTGCCCAATCACAAAAAGAAGGTAGATTATTACAAGAATCCAAGTTTGACTCATTTGATAGATAAACTTTAATTATAAGGAAAATGGCAAAAAAAAAGCTTTTCCTGCAAATCTAAAGTATCAATATCATGTATCACAATGAGGGGAACATGCTTGCAATGCCCATAAGAGAAAGAATGGAGATTATTATGAGTATCCCAGTTTGCTTCATTTCACGGATGAACTATAATAATAAGGAAAGTGGTGGAAAGAAATGCTTTTCTTGCTAAATCAAAGTATCAATATTGTGTATCCCAGTGAAGTGAACATGATGTAGTGCCCAATAACAAAAGGAATTGAGATTGTAACATGTATCCAAGTTCATCTCATTTCACGGATAAACTTTAATAATAAGGAAAATGGTGGGAAGAAAAGCTATCCTTGCCCAATCAAAGCATCAATATTATGCATCCCAATGAAGTGAACATGATTGCAATGCCCGTAACAAAAAGAATTGAGATTATTATGAGTATCCAAGTTTATCTTATTTCGCGAATGAACTTTAATAATAAGGAAAATAGTGGAAAGAAAACCATTCCTTGCTAAACTAAAGCATCAATATTGTGTATCCCAATAAGGAGAACATGATTGTAGTGCCCATAACAAAAAGAATACAAATTATTACGATTATCCAAATTTATCTTATTTCACGAATGAACTTTAATAATAAGGAAAATAATGGGAAGAAAAGCTTTTGTTGCCAAATGAAGGCATCAATATCTTGTATCCCAATGTATGGACATGATTGTAGTGCCCAATAACAAAAGGAATGGAGATTGTAACATGTATCCAAGTTCATCTCATGTCACGGATAAACTTTAATAATAAGGAAAATGGTGGAAAGAAAAGCTTTTCATGCAAATCTAAAGCATCAATATCGTGTATCCCAATGTGGAGTGCATAATTATAATTCCCAATCACAAAAAGATTGTAGATTATTACAGGAATCCAAGTGTGACTTATTTCGTGGATAAACTTCGATTATAAGAAAAATGGTGGAAAAAAAAGCTTTTCTTGTAAATCTAAAGCATTAGTATCGTGTATCCCAATGTGAGGAACATTATTGTAGTGCCCAATCATAAAAAGAGTTGAGATTATTACGAGAATCCATGTTTGACTCATGTGGTGGATAAATATTGATTATAAGGAAGATTGTGGGAGGAAAACCATTCTTTGCTAAACCAAAGCATCAATATCCTATATCCCAATAAGGTGAACATGATTGTAATGCCCATAAGAAAAAAATAGAGATTATTACGAGTCTCAAGGTTTGTCTCATTTCATGGATGAACTTTAATAATAAGAAAAATGGCAGAAAGAAAAGCTTTTCTTGCCAAACCAAAGCATCAGTATCGTACATCCCAATGAGGTGAAAAAGATTATAGTGCCCATAATAAAAAGAATGAAGATTATTATGAGAATCCAAGTTTGACTCGTTTCATATATGAACTTTAATTGTAAGGTAAATGGTGGAAAGAAAAGCTTTTCGTGCAAATCGAAAGCATCAATATCGTGTATCCCAATATGGAGAGCATAATTGTAATGCCTAATCACAAAAAAGATTGTAGATTATTGCAAGAATCCAAGTGTGATTTATTTCAGGGATAAACTTTGATTATAAAGAAAATGGTGGAAAGAAAAGCTTTTCTTGTAAATCCAAAGCATTGGTATTGTGTATCCCAATGTGAGGAACATTATTGTAGTGCCCAATCATAAAAAGAGTTGAGATTATTACGAAAATCCATGTTTGACTCATGTGATGGATAAACATTGATTATAAGGAAGATTATGGGAGGAAAACCATTCCTTGCTAAACCAAAGCATCAATATCCTATATCCCAATAAGGTGAACATGATTGTAATGCCCATAACAAAAAAAATAGAGATTATTATGAGTATCAAGGTTTGTCTCATTTCATGGATGAACTTTAATGATAAGAAAAATGGCAGAAAGAAAAGGTTTTCTTGCCAAATCAAAGCATTAGTATCGTACATCCCAATGAGGTGAAAAAGATTGTAGTGCCTATAATAAAAAGAATAGAGATTATTATGAGAATCCAAGTTTGACTCATTTCACATATGAACTTTGATTGCAAGGAAAATGGTGGAAAGAAAAGCTTTTCATGCAAATCGGAAACATCAATATCGTGTATCCCAATATGGAGAGCATAATTATAATGCCCAATCACAAAAAAGATTGCAGATTATTACCAGAATCCAAGTGTGACTTATTTCATGGATAAACTTCGATTATAAGGAAAATGGTCGAAAGAAAACCTTTTCTTGTAAATCCAAAGCATCAGTATCGTGTATCCTAATGTGGGGAACATTATTGTAGTGCCCAATCATAAAAAGAGTTAAGATTATTAGGAGAATCCATGTTTGACTCATGTGATGGACAAACATTGATTATAAGGAAGATTATGGGAGCAAAACTATTCCTTGCTAAACTAAAGCATCAATATCCTATATCCCAATAAGGTGAACATGATTCTAATGCCCATAACAAAAAAAGTGGAGATTATTACGAGTATCAAGTTTTTTTCTCATTTCATGGATGAACTTTAATAATAAGAAAAATGGCAGAAAGAAAAGCTTGTCTTGCCAAATCAAAGCATCAGTATCGTACATCCCAATGAGGTGAAAAAGATTGTAGTGCACATAACAAAAAGAATAGAGCTTATTACAAGTTCCCAAGTTTGTCTCATTTCATAAATGAACTTTAATGATGCAAAAAATAGTGGGCAGAAAAGCTTTCCTTGCCTAATGAAAGCATCAATATCGTATATCCCAATATAGCAAACATGATTGTAGTGTGCAATAACAAAAAGAATAGAGATTATTATGAGAATGCAAATTTGACTCATCTCACAGATAAATTTTGATTAGAAGGAAAATGGTGGAAAGAAAAGCTTTTCATGTAAATCTAAAGCATCAATATTATGTATCCCAATATTGAAATAATAATTGTAGTGGCCAATCACCAAAAGAATGTAGATTTTTTCAAGAATCCAAGTTTGACTCATTTCACATATAAACATCAATTATAAAGAAAATAGTAGCAAGAAAAGCTTTTCTTGTAAATCCAAACTATCAATATCATGTATCCTAATGTGGAGAACATTATTATAGTGGCTAATCATGAAAAGAGTTGAGATTGTTATGAGAATCCATGTTTTACTCATTTGATGGACAAACTTTGATTATAAAGAAATTGGTGGGAAGAAAACCATTCCTTGCTAAGCCAAAGCATCAATATCATTTATCCTAATGAGGGGAACATGATTGTAGTGCCCATAACAAAAAGAATAAAGATTATTATGACTATCCAAGTTTGTCTCATTTCATAAATGAGCTTTAATAATAAGGAAAATGGTGGGAAAAAAAGCTTTTCTTGCTAAATCAAAGCATCAATATCTTGTATCCCAATATTCTGAACATGATTCTAGTGCCCAATAACAAAAGAATGGAGATTATTATAAGAATCCAAGTTTGACTCATTTCATAGATGAACTTTGATTATAAGAAAAATGGTGGGAAAAAAACTTTTCACACAAATCTAAAGCATCTATATCGTGTATCCTAATGTAGAGAGCTTGATTGTAGAGCCTGACCACAAAAAAAATGTAGATTTTATGAGAATCCAGTTTTGACTCATTTGATGGACAAACTTTAATTATAAGGAAAATGGTAGAAAGAAAGCTTTTCTTGCAAATCCAAAGCATCAATATCATGTATCACAATGAGAAGAACATGATTGCAGCACCCATAACAAAAAGAATGGAGATTATTATGAGCATCCAAGTTTGTCTTATTTCACGAATGAACTTTAATAATAAGAAAAAAAGGGAAAAAAGCTTTCTTGCCAAATCAAAGCATCAGTAACATGTATCCTAAAAAGGTGAACATGATTATAGTGCCTAATAACAAAAGGATGGAGATTATTTTGAGTATCCAAGTTTGTCTCATTTCATGGATGACCATTGATTATAAGGAAAATGATGAAAATTTTTTTTTGCAAATCCAAAGCATCAGTATCATGTATCTTAATGTGGAAAACATGATTATAGTACCAATAACTAAAAGAATGGAGGTTATAATGAGTATCCAAGTTTGCCCTACTTTATGGATGAACTTTAATTATAAGGAAAATAATGAAAAGAAAAACTTTTTTTGCCAAACCAAAGCATCAATATTGTGTATCCTAATATGGAGAACATGATTGTCATGCCCAATCATAAAAGAAGTAGAGATTATTATGAGAATCCAAGTTTGACTCATTTTATGGATGAATTGTTATTATAAGGAAAATGGTAGAAAAAAATATTTTCTTGCTGAGCCAAAGCATCAATATCATGTATCCCCATGTGGAGAACATGGCTGTAGTGCCACTAGCAAAAAATGGAGATTATTTTAAGAATCCAAGTTTGACTTATTTCATGGATCAAATTTAATAATAAGGAAAATGGTGGAAAGAAAAGCTTTTCTTGCCAAATCAAAGCATCAATATCGTGTATCCCAAAGAGGTGAACATGATTGTGGTGCCCAATAACAAAAAGAATGGAAACTATTATGACTATCAAAGTTTGTCTCATTTCATGGGTGAACTTTAGAAATAAGGAAAATAGTGGAATGAAAAGCTCTTCTTACCAAATCAAAGCATCAATATCGTGTTTCCCAATGAGGTGAACATGATTGTAGTGCCTAATAACAAAATGAATGGGGATTATTATGAGTATCTAAGTTTTTCTCATTTCACGAATAAACTTTCATTATAAGAAAGATGGTGGAATGAAAAGCTTTTCTTGCAAATCTAAAGCATTAATATTGTGTATCCTAATGAGGAGAACACGATTGTAGTGACCGTAACAAAAAAAATAGTGATTATTATGAGTATCTAATGTGAACCTTAGGATGAAAACAAAACCTAAAACCTGATTGGATGGAATTAGAACCATAGGATGATTTTTGAAATCAAGCAAAGTGAACTTGACCCCAATCAAACCTACTGATTAGAACCAAAGTTATAACAATTTCGATTGCCATAAGTTACCTTGATAGGATCAAATTAAGTTCTTGTTTAAAGAACAAAGAAAAAGTTCTCACAAAGTGAAGAGACTTTTAAGTATTTTCTTCTCTTCCAAATATATTAAATTACATGAATAAGATTCCTTTACATAGGCCAAAAATTTATAGAGCCCTAACTGAACAAGGAAATCCTAATCAATAAGGAAAATTTATTCATAATCCTAATCTTATTAGGACTTGTCTAAAACAACTTAAAATCCTAAACATAATCCTAATCAATAAAGATAAAGTTTACTATTTATCATGATCTAATTAGGAATTATCTAAATAAATTAAAAAAATCAAAAGTCAAAAAAATCAAAAAATTCGAAATCCTAATCTATAGGCCCATGAATACGTGCAAATTAGGCTCCATTCATCTTGGACTTGTGAATTGGGCTTCAAGCTTTATTCATCTTTTCTTTTTAGCCTCAACATAATGTAGAAAAGTGATAAATCTTGGCAATGCAAGTGATTCATTTTGAAGAGCCTCTTTTGCTTGCATTTCCATGACTAGTCTTTGCAAAGCTAGCTCAATGCATTTAGTCTTTACCCTAGTTATTGGACCTCCAATTCCTTGCAAAGGATCATAAGACCTCCAATTCCTTGCAATGGATCATAAGAATGGTTGTAAATAGGTGTTTGTGTAAGTTGATCTCCATCATTCCCTTCCTTCTCGAAAGGATTCATTCTTGAATCACCTACATCATAAAAGATAAATCAGTGATGTTAAAGGTAGCACTCACATTGCCATAGCTACTTGGCAAATCTAGCTTATAGGCATTGTCATTGATCCTTTCTAACACTTGTAAAAGTCCATCTCCTCTAGGCTGCAACTTAGATTTCCTTTGAGTAGGAAACCTCTCCTTATGCAAATAGACCCAGACCCAATATCTAAGTTTGAAAAGAACCTTAACATGCCTCTTATTGGTTTGCCTTGCATATTGCTCATTCTTTTTGTCTATTTTAGCTTGAACCTTGGCATGCAAATCCCTAACAAATTCTGCCTTTTTCTTACCATCCAAATTAACATGTTCATTAGTTGGCAAAGGTAAGATATCCAAAAGAGTTAAAGGATTAAAGCCATACACAACTTCAAAAGAAGAATAAGAAGTAGTAGAATGAACAATCCTATTATATGAAAACTTAATATGTGGCAAACATCTCTCTCATTATTTTAAGTTCTTTTGAATGATAGCATGTAACAAAGTAGTATGTGTCCTATTAACTACTTCAGTTTGTCCATCCATTTGAGGATTTGCAATAGTGGAAAACAAGAGTTTAGTTCCTAACTTATGCCATAAATTATGCCAAAAATGACTTTAGAACTTAACATCCCTATCACTTACTACTGTTCTAGGCAGTCCATGCAAATGTACTATCTCTTTAAAGAACAAATCAGCAATATGTGTTGCATCATTAGTTTTTGAACATCCAATGAAATGCGCCATCTTGCTAAACCTATCAACAATAACAAATATGCCATCCTTACCAATTTGGGACCTAGGCAACCCTAATACAAAATCCATAGATATATCCATCCAAGGTTGATTAGGCACAGGTAAAGGTGTA
>JBBYHO010042160.1:0-10485 GCA_038382025.1 Adansonia gregorii
ATTTAAAATTAATTTTTTATTTATATAAATTTTAATATAAAAATTTTGAATATATATTTATACGATAAAATATTATATTTTTATTATTTTATAACTCCATCTAAGGTTATCATTTCTACATGTGACGTATATTATCCTTTCACAATTAATAATTCTATCACCTGCGCTTACCAGACTTGCTTGCCTGCAATTTTTTTGATTATTTTAATAGAAAGCTCGATTTTTCCCAAGGCTAATTATTAATTTATTATCCATCCCTAAGGATTTTCCCGATCCCTTAGTTTCTTTTGTTTTGAAGTAATCTGGGAAAAAGGGATTTTCTTGTTTCTGATAGTAAACCATGGCGAATCGAACGGGTGATCTACTGGAGCCAGTGCAGGAAGCTCACAAGCTCGATGTTCAGGCCTTGTTTGGCTACGCCTCAGTTCATGTCCCTGGGTTTCCTCTCTCTCCTTCAAAATTCAATCTCTCTCAGGTTTTTCTTTAGAACATATATATATATATATATAACAAATTTAGTTCTTTTATTTTTTTATAATTATTTTTTTTTCAAGTTTTGAGATTGGTTACTTGAAATATAGTTTGGACATGGACAATCGAATCCCACGTATTTGATGGAAGTGGAAACGGGAGGAGGAACTGTTAAACGCTATGTTTTGAGGAAGAAGCCTCCTGGGAAGCTGCTTCAATCTGCTCATGCTGTTGAGAGAGAATTTCAGGTCAAATTTTAATTTGTTTAAATTATTACATTTTTTTTGTTTGAATTTTAAATTTATTAAAGTATAAAGCCTCGATCTTTGCTGCTAATAACTAAAAGTAAATGATGAATCTTTTCAAGGTATACAATTTATTATGATTTCTACGAATTTTTAAGAAAATTTTAAGTGTTTATGAGAAAAAAAAAAAACTGCTCTCTTGATAACCGGTAAACATATAGAATTAGTTGAATATTCCTTCTAAAATGTTTGTAATATAAGAAAATTTCCCCCCATTTTTGTGTGTTTTCTTTAGGTTCTCAAGGCCCTGGGTGATAATACAAAAGTGCCAGTTCCGAAGGTTTTCTGTTTGTGTAATGATCCGACTGTGATTGGAACTGCATTTTACATTATGGAGTACTTGGAAGGTCAGATATTTTTAGACCCGAAGCTTCCGGTAAGGCTGTTTGATAATTTTGATATTACAAAATTTGTGTTTGAAGTTAGAAGTTTGTAATAGTTGTTTTTCTTTTTGATGACTTGATATTTTTATTGCTTGAATTTTGAGGTTGTGAATTGAGTTCTATTGCTAATTCTGTTTGAAAAGGGTGTACCACCTGAGAGGAGGAGGGCAATCTATCAGGCAACTGCGAGAGTGTTAGCGTCATTACATTCTGCTAATATTGATGCCATTGGGTTGGGAAAATATGGGCGCCGAGACAACTATTGTAAAAGACAGGTCCATGCATGAACTCTTCTTTTCGTAGTATAAAGTCTCACTGATTGAATGAAGAGTATTTCTATGGAAAAATTATCGTCCAAGCCTGGTCCTTAATGAGATTAACCATGTTGGTTTTTGAAGGCATAAGACCTTTTAACAAAAATAAATATAGATCTATATATGGAGTCTTACAAATAGTTTTTCCTTCTTCTAGATAGAGAGATGGTTTAAACAATACCTTGCTTCAACTAGTGATGGAAAACCCAAGAGAGATCCCAAGATGTTTGAGCTGGTTGATTGGTTGAGAAAGAATATTCCTCCGGAAGATGCATCAGGTGCAACAGGAGGTCTAGTTCATGGAGATTTCCGTATTGATAATGTTGTATTTCATCCTACTGAGGTCTGCTTCTTCATAATCTTTAATTGCTTGAAGTTTATGATTCTATCTTCAACAAAGTAATATAAGATGTATACACTGATTAAGTTCCAGTTGTACAAAAATTCTAACTAATATTCTATGCTATATTGGCCGGACTTCTGGTGATTTCGAATGTTTTCTGAGTTCGAATTTACCTTAATACTGAATTCTCTGATTAACATATCTTATGGGATGCTCCTAATGTGCAGGATAAAGTCATTGGTATTCTTGATTGGGAATTGTCTACTATTGGAAACCAAATGTGTGATGTTGCCTATATCTGCATGGTACTTGGCTGATTTTCCAACTTTACCTTTTGCTTAAAATGAACAATTACCTATATCTTTTCTGGTACTTTGACATTTTATATGTTATTTTCTTTCCTCTTAACTTTTCAGTGATTGATAAAGTGTTTCTTATGTAATATAGCTCATAGGGGAACCGAGTCATAGTGCACCTTCTTAGCTTTTGATTGCCTAAGCTTACCATTACTCTATTGACAGCCTTACACTGTACAAATTGGGGTTGGAACGGAAGAATTGGGTAAAGGCCTTGAGCTCATTGGAATTCCGGAAGGGATTCCTACACAGGCTGAATTTCTAGCAGAATATTGCTTGGAAGCTGTAAGTAACAATAAACATGCCTTTGATTAATGATTTCATGGTGAAATTATTGTTAAGTGTCTCATGTGCCCTGCCCTATCACCTTCTGTCACCATTTTCCCCGTCTCTTTGGCCATGAATTTGCTTAGGCTTCAGTTCCCTAAAAATGTGAAGCGACTGTAATACAACAGTTCGGTTAACTTACTGACACATTGCTTTTGTCGGAAAATGTTGCAAACATAGGGGAAAGCATGGCCTGTCTCTGAGTGGAAGTTCTATGTTGCCTTTTCTATGTTCCGTGGAGCATCAATCTACACCGGGGTGTATAATAGATGGCTAATGGTATTCCTTGACATTAAATGGTTTGGTATTTTATTACAATTCACTTTGTTAAAAAGCTTTAATTCTGAAAGTCCAATTTTGTTATAATGTTTTACTCACCTTAATAAATGCAGGGTAATGCTTCAGGAGGTAAACGAGCAGAGCATACGGGACGTCATGCTACTAGTCTCATAGATCATGCATTGGCTTTTATTGCAAGGAAGAGTGTGCTTCCGGAACATCCCCCCTCTGGTATCTAAGCGTTAAACCTTTACCTTTAGGAGTACATATCTATTTTATAAGTTTTGTAGTAATGTTTACATACTTCTAGTAAAGAACACAAGTAAGCAGACAGCAGACAACTGTCAATGGAAGTTTTTAAACTAAAGTGACCTTTTAGGGCCTTTATAGAAATGTTTTTGGAGTAGACAATTCACATTTTAAAGAAATACATCTATTTAAGGTTATGTGCCCGTAGCTGCACTATAGAGACTATATAGGAAACATCATTTAGGATCTTGGTTGTTGCATATTTTAAACGCCATCTTTAATTACACATCAATTCGGCTATAAAGTTTTTGTTCCAAAGAAATTGTTTAAGGTGCTTTTGTTCCTTTAACTTCTCAAATCCAGTTTCACGAGGCAGAAGGCAATACGAGAGTGAGATCAAAGTTCAAAGCCTTCCGGAGGGAAGTGGGAGGTTTGTTCCTAGTAAAAAGGTTCAGGAATTGAGAACCAGATTGATTCAGTTCATGGAAGATCACATTTATCCTATGGAAAACGAATTCATTAAACTTGCACAGTCTGACTTACGTTGGACGGTGCATCCAGAGGAGGAGAACTTAAAAGAACTTGCAAAGAAAGAAGGACTGTGGAACTTATGGATTCCTGTATGTATATGTTATTTTTACTCTTTTAGCTCTTAAAATTTTTACTGTTTATGTGGAAATATGATATTCTCGAGAAACTGTTTTTATACAGTTTGACAGTGCTGCAAGGGCAAAAGAACTTATATTCGATGGGAGTAAAAATGCTCACTACAAAGATGATCGTTTACTTGGTGCTGGCCTCTCTAACCTTGAATATGGATACCTTTGTGAGATTATGGGTCGCTCTATTTGGGCTCCACAGATCTTTAATTGTGGTGCTCCAGACACTGGGAATATGGAGGTAAGAATTACTTAATAGGCTAAACTAAGGTAGTTCTCAGCTTGTTTCAACTAAATCATGTCAGGAGGAGCAGCCAGTTACAACTACTTGATTTCTTCATTAATTGCTTCTATTGCATTATTGTTCTTTATATCTCTTGAGGGTGTGGTAGGGTGAAAAAGTGGAAATATGGATGGGTAGGGTGGAAAAGTGGAAGAAAATGAATTTTGGTGTGTTTGGCAGGAAATAAAAGTGAGATGAAAGAAAATAGAAAAGATAATCATTTTCCATGCTTATTAACAAAAACAAATCACTTCAAATTGGAAAGATACAAGGAGGGAAACGGAGAGAGACGTAAGTCTAAGTGTGTATATTCATCCATCATCTTTTAGATTTTATCCTTTCGTTTGAACTTACAATAGATATAATGGTAAAATGGTATAATTTCCATTTTTCTTCCTTTCATTTTCGATTATACCAAGCAATGGATGGAAAGAAAATTAAATTTTTTCTTTCTGCTTTTCCATCTTTCCTGCCAAGCATATTATGAAAAGAAAAAAAAAAACATATTTTCCTTTCGTTTTTCTTCCTCGCAAGCTTTCTATCATTTTTTTTTTCTATTCATCCTATCTAGAAAAGCCAGTGTTGTTTAGTTTACAATTACAATTACATTTTATTTTTTATTTTTCATTTTTAGGTATTGTTGCGGTATGGGACTAAAGAACAGCAAAAAGAATGGCTTGTCCCATTGCTTGAGGGGAAAATTCGCTCTGGATTTGCGATGACAGAACCACAAGTTGCATCCTCAGATGCAACGAATATCGAGTGTTCTATCGAACGGTACGTTCATCAAATCTTTTACTGGAGTAATTTTTATGCAAATTGTAGTTTTCATATCGACTATCTATTTATCTATGAAAGAATGAAGATTTACCTTTTGTCATTGCATTTCAACCCCCCTCCCCCCAAAAAGGGCGATGAAAGTCGCTGTGTAACATTTTATTATTTTCACCCTTATTCATTTCAATTTTCCTACAGTCTTATCTGATTTATGAAATCTTGTTGGAGTTATCTCACTGTCTATGCACTCCTTTTACAGACAAGGAGATTCGTATATCATCAATGGGATGAAGTGGTGGACTAGCGGAGCCATGGATCCAAGATGCAGAATTCTTATACTCATGGTTTGTTCTTTCAGAATGGCATTGAGCGAATACATTCTACATGTATGTAATCTATAATTTGACTATAGAAGGTGATCTGAATTTTGAACAATATCTAGGGAAAAACCGACTTCACTGCCCCTAAGCATAAGCAGCAATCCATGATCTTGGTGGACGTTAAGACTCCAGGTGTACGCATAAAGAGACCGCTAACAGTATTCGGCTTTGATGATGCACCTCATGGGCATGCGGAAATCTCCTTTGAGAATGTTCGTGTGCCGGCGAAGAATATTCTACTGGGAGAAGGACGCGGATTCGAGATCGCTCAGGTAAAGTTGCCATGTATTTTGAAAGGATGACCAGCCTGCCATACGTATTATGTTTTTTCACTTTCTTCCACAATACTCCATGTACTTTGATTCTCTAAAGTTGGTTGTATCTACTTGATTTGAGGACCGTGAACTTCAGTATCTGTAAGCTCGGCGTGCTTTAAATTTAACATCCTGAGTCCAAAATTTATCTAGAAACGGCTATAACCACTCATCGTCAAGAATGTAGGTGTTGACTGTCGAGTGATGTGACTTTTAGACAAGTTTTCTGGAATGAAATTTTTTTTGGATTTAGTATTATGCTTTACCATTGTCTGTGTATGGTATAGTTAATGTTTTATCTCTGTGCCGTTTTATATTCTTGAAGGGAAGACTCGGCCCGGGAAGGCTGCACCACTGCATGAGATTGATCGGCGCTGCTGAGCGGGGCATGCAGTTAATGGCTCAAAGGGCTCTTCGTCGGAAAATGTTTGGAAAATTTATCGCTCAACATGGTTCATTTCGTTCAGATATTGCAAAGGTAATTTAGTACTTAACATAGAAGTGGTAACTTCATTTTAGTGACTAAATCAAAGTCATTAATTTAAGTTGAAAATCGCTGCTTCTGGCAGTGTCGAGTAGAACTGGAGCAAACCAGGTTATTGGTTCTCGAAGCAGCTGACCAGCTCGATCGACTTGGAAACAAGAAAGCTCGAGGAACCATCGCAATGGCCAAGGTAACCAATATTACCAGAATGTATGTGGGTATATACATATATATATATATATATATATGGATTCCATTCCTGGTGTAACATGTTCTTAAAACTAGAATGTTTTTGTGGATGTTGGACGGGGCAGGTAGCAGCTCCGAACATGACGCTGAAGGTGCTGGACATGGCAATGCAAGTACATGGTGCAGCCGGGGTGTCATCTGACACCGTACTGGCACACCTGTGGGCAACGGCAAGAACATTGAGGATCGCAGATGGGCCTGATGAAGTGCACTTGGGTACCATTGCCAAGTTAGAACTACAAAGAGCTAAGCTTTGAAAGGATCGTGAAAACCAAGATCATCAAACATAAAAGAGAAGCAACATTAATAATCCAAAATACACTGGGAATTTTCCTAAATGTGGAATAAAATCTGTTTAAAATGCGAATTATATTCAAAGATAATTATCATGAAAAGATGAAACCACTGGAATATGATATTGTATGTATTTGTTGATGTCCTGTGTGCTCTATCTAGTCATGAATTCAGATATTAAAAATATAAAAAGAAATTAATTTTGAACCAATAAGTTTAAATTATTATTTAATAAATAAGAATCATTTTTATTTAAAATTTATTTGTAAAATATATAAATATTAATATAAGAAATTTATAAATATCTTACAATAGTAAAATAGGAATATATATATATATATATGTATTTTTGGATACAAGCTTGATTTGATTTTATCCATGGATAATTTTATCATTGAATGTTAATATTGATCGCTTGTATGGCATTGAGTTCGAATAAAAATATTTTTAATTCGAATTAGTTCAAATCGAATTATTAGTCATCAGTGGACAGTATTTTTTTAAAATTTAATTATGAAATATATAAATATTAATATAAAAATAAATTTTAAAATTTTTTTTGAATAATAATATGAATTTTCAGGTTTAGTCTAGTTAAAAAAAATTAGGATAGTAACTTGATTCAATTTATGATCACATTCTACTATTATTCCTATAAATAAATTGGTTTTCTACAAAATTGGTTTTAATTATTTCATGTATTTGCGAGGATAGAAGTTGAGCTCGTTACAGCTGACACCTAAATATATCTCATATTATTGATGGTTGATTATGTTATTGCATACACTATTGGTCTCTATATTTTCTTAAGAAGGAGATCATAGTACTAAGGAAGTCTAACGATTAAATATATTAAAATTTAAATTTTAAATTTATTAAATATGATTTGAGTTAAGTTTCGGGTTCATGAATTCATTTTTTGTAATTTTCAAATGGATGATTAATAATTTATAAAATCAAATCAAGATTCAATTTACTACCATATACTATTTTCTCATATTTAAACATTTTCACTGTCCATATAAACTAAATTAATTTATAAATAAGAGTTCGTCTTTCTTAATACACTTATAATAAAATTTTTTAATTTCACGGATAAAATTAAGGGAGTGTTGATATATATATATATTTGCTAAATTTTAAAATTTCATTTGCCGTTCATGAATGAGGTAATTTACTTATAAAACCCCAACATTTTTGTAGGCTTTTTAGTTGATTTGTAGCCAAAAATAACCCTTAGAGACAATGGCTACAAAAAAAGGATGTAATCTCACCAATCATTTTTCAACCAAAACCCTCTCTTCTAAAATAGTCATCTTTTATTTTTGTTTTAAAGGGTTCATGTTCTTCAAGTTCCCTCCTATCTTCCTTTGTGTATATGTTCATTTGAGAAGAGCTTGATCTTCAAACCAGAGGCCTAATGGGCAATATCTAATAAAGAAGTGCCTCAAATATAGCTGGGTTAAAAAGGGTTTTTTATTTTTTTATTTCATTTCTTGGTTTATCAAAGGAAAACAGGTAAAAAATCAGAAAAAGAAGTAGAAAAAGCTGTTTGAAAATGGCGAAAAATGTTGCAGTTATAGGTGTTTGTTCTGTGTTTCTGGTGGCAATGGTGGTGGCTGTAGCAGTTGGTATTAACCGCAGCCGCAATGGAGACGCTAATGGTGGTGGTGGTGATGCTCCTCCTATATCGACTTCCACTAAGGCGGTGACAGCCATTTGCCAGCCCACTGATTATAAAGAAGCATGTGAAAAAAGTCTGTCAGCCGCCAACACTACCGATCCCAAGGAGCTGATCAGGGTTGGGTTCCAAGCTGCAATGAACGAAATCGAGAAGGTGATCGCTAACTCGTCGACCCTGAAAGAGGTGGCTCAGGACCCAATGGCTCGTCAGGCTCTCGACGATTGCAACGAGCTCATGGACTACGCCATTGATGATCTCAAGAACTCTTTCAACCAACTCGGGGCATTCGACGTTAGCAAGCTGGATGAATACATAGAAAACCTCAAGATTTGGCTCGGTGGTGCCATCACGTATCAACAAACTTGCTTGGATGGATTCACGAACACAACTGGTGAAGCCGGGGAAAAAATGAAAGCACTTTTGAACACATCTCGTCAGCTCACCAGCAATGGATTAGCCATGGTTTCCGAGATATCTTCACTCCTCAACAACCTCAATATCCCAAACGTCGGCAAAATCGACACCACCACCGGCAACGAACGCCGGCTCTTGGCCAAAGATGGGTTCCCATCATGGGTCAGTTCAAGGCAAAGGATGCTCCTTCGAAACTCTGATCCGGCCACCATTAAACCTAACGTTGTGGTTGCTAAAGATGGAAGTGGCAGATATTCCAGCATCAACGAGGCCTTGAAAGAAGTCCCCAAGAAGAATGCAATTACATATGTTGTTTACATCAAGGCTGGTGTTTACAATGAGCAAGTGCTTGTCAATAAGAGCATGTCCAACGTTATGTTCATCGGTGATGGCCCGACCAAGACCATCATTACCGGTAGCTTGAACTATGTTGATGGAACTGGCACATTCAAGACTGCAACTGTTGGTTAGTAACTGAACATATATAACGCAAACAACGTAGATTACTCCAATTCAGATTTGAGTATCAAATATAAATATATGTCTCACAAAATTTGTTTAGATATTTCCTTCGAAGTTTTTTTAAAAGCTTGTATCCTATATTTATGACTGTTCATACGTATTGAACATGAGTATTTTAAAAAAAAAAGTATAAATTAAAGGTTTTCTTTTGAATGTTTGCAGGTGTTGTTGGTGAAAGATTCATGGCCAAGGACATTGGATTCGAGAACACTGCTGGTGCCATCAAGCACCAAGCGGTTGCACTTCGGGTCCAAAGTGATCAATCTATCTTCTACAACTGCCAAATTGATGGCTACCAAGACACCCTCTACGCCCACAGTCATCGACAATTTTACCGCGACTGTACCATCTCAGGAACCATTGATTTCATCTTCGGCGATTCCGCCGCTGTCTTTCAGAACTGCAAAATCATCGTCAGGAAGCCATTGGAGAACCAACAATGCATCGTCACGGCTCAAGGTAGGATCGAACGTCGGGAGGTCTCGGCCCTCATTCTCCAAAACTGCACCATCTCCGGCGCTCCGGACTACATCCCGGTGAAGGATAAGAACAAGGCGTACCTCGGCCGCCCATGGAAGGAATTCTCCAGGACCATCATCATGCAATCTCAGCTTGACGACATCATCGCCCCCGAGGGGTGGTTGCCATGGAATGGAAACTTCGCCCTCGACACTTTATGGTACGCTGAGTTCGGCAACCGGGGACCTGGTGCGGTTCAGACCAACCGGGTCAAATGGAGGGGAATCAAAAGAATCAATGGAGCTCAAGCCCAGCGATTCGCACCAGGTGCGTTCTTACGTGGTGCCGACTGGATCACAGCTTCTGGGGTGCCCTTCGTTCCTGGCATGATTCCTGGACTGTAGGGAATCAAAATATACGGAGAAGATGGTGAACAACTTTATATGTGCCACTAGTTATTAGTGTCACAATATATACTATATTGTTTCTAATGCCCTATGGAAGTTTAGATTAAACCTTGGGACATTAATTAGTAAATATGTTGTAAAAAAATTTACATCATTTGTAGTTTTTTATTTTAGGATCACCGATGTCTAGAGATATTAGTTAATAATTTTTTAAGAAAAATGTTAATCTGTATTTAAAGATATTAGTTAAGATTTATATTTATAAAAAAATATAATTTACAAATTATTTTTTTAATTTTAATAAAAATAATATATTAAACTAAAAATTTTTAAAATAATAATTAAATAATATTTATCCAATGCATGTAAGACATAAGATAAGCAAACCCTTTTCTCAATGGTTACTTTTAAAAAACTATTTGACATTTAATGTAATTCTTTTATTAAATTGAAGATAAATTAATTTGTTAATTATATATATATATATATATTCCAACAATATCACTTTAATGGCATTGGTCAAAATTTTTTT